>OU015765.1:44946640-44995553 GCA_907173295.1 Fagus sylvatica
CTAGGCTGGCATTTATTCTGCGCATATTATCAAAAACATTGTCATTAAACAATAATATACAGTAATAAACAGAATGAAATATAATTGATCATTATGGGAAACATTATATACACTTACAGTATCAGCTATGGGGATCTATTTTTCCCACTACTCCCCCTTTGAATCACCATGTCAGTAGCAAAACTAAAAGCTCCAGCCTGGATTGGACTATTCAATAAAATCTGAACAAAAAGAAACAATAAAAAGAAAAAAGACTCGAAGGATTAGAAACTTGGAACTTGGAAATGCAGAGATATAGGGGTAGATGGAGGACCTGGTTGGCCTTGGTGTGCTGCCACTGTTATTACTCTTTTATCGATACTTATTCTCTTGAATTTCCCAACCTCACTTCTCTCACCAAGCAAACAAGTCCTACAAAGTATAAATTGAATTCAGCACCTATGTGCAATAGGAAGAAAAGTCCCTTGACATTTCACATAGAAAATAATTAAGTTGTAGAAATTTCAAGATCATGGTTCAAACAAGATTAGCCTGAAATTTCAGTGCAGAAAATGAGGACCACCTGCGGGAGGTTGAGTTAGTTGGCTGCAGAAAATGAGGACCACCTCTGAGATGGTGGCAAAGTACTGATGTACCAACACTTCACTATATATGAACCAATTTATGTGAGGCCTTGAAGGCTTAAACATTTTACACAAAGTTCCTGTTATTAATGCAATTGAATTTGCACAAAAGAACTGATAATATCTAGGTTTATAAGTTGGCTAGGAGATCTATTCACTGAAAAAAGTAGTTTGTGAGGTTCCCTCAGGATCTATGCTACACAACCAGATAATATAAGCAACAAAAAAAATTACAATGTACCAAATGTGTAGCTGACAGGCCTACGAGTGCGACAAGAGCGAGTAATTCCAGCCGCAAGAGGCTTCGTAAAATAATTTAGGAGCATTTCTTGCCGTTGCTTTTGTTTCAGTGCCCTATCTTTGTTCTTTAAAAACCAAAGATAGTATTAGTTCTAATCAATATGAACAATGAATGACTACAGAAGCTTAAATATAGACTTTACCTTTTGAAGCTTCTCAAGAACAGGAATGGCATCAGTTTCAATTGTCTTACTAACGTCAACTTCTGCTACAACTTTGCTACCTGAGAGTTCATCCTGCCATTGGCAGAAATAGACAAAGTGAATTAAGGTTCCTAGTCCAGAACAAAAAGAAAATTCAACCTTACCACAACTTTGCGAAATTCATCAAGATTGGTTGCAAGAGTTTCCCATTGAGAGCTGATAGCTGGTGGGGTTAAACATCCTTTACCCTTAGAGTTTCTCTTTGATGGATATATATTCAGTTCCCTGTACAATCTATAGCCAATAGTTTTGTTTCCATCATACCTACCATGAACATAATAAGAACCATCAACAATGATCATGCTACTAATTAATAACATTCATTTCACATTCAAGACTTACCAATAGGAAGTCCCATTTCCATCTCCTCCTATCTTATCTTTGTGGAAAGAAGATATTTGATTTCCTTCTTTTAAAGCATCGTTAATATAAGAAACTGTATCATCTTGCTGTGGACAAAAGAAATGGGTTATAAAACTGCCTCCAACATATTATTAGTTTGGACATCTCCTTTAAGAGAGCGAAGAGAGAGAGAGAGAGAGAGAGAAAGAGAGATTCATATACAAACAAAACAAACAGCTAAGAGGATCTCTAGGTAGAAAGCATGCAGAACAATCCTAAATAATTAAAAAAAAAAAATTATTTAAGGAAGAAGAGGCACGATATATTACATGAGCCCGGAGTTCACAAAGTGCCTTCAAAATCAGTAAACGATTTGTTGAATCAAGTTGTTTGTATCTGGGTATCTCCTCTCTGCACAAGAAACAGCACAAAAAGGCACTACGACCGTAGCTAAAGTGATATCAAATTAAAATGGTCAAATTAAAAACGAGTAATACATGACTAATACCCCTTAGCTGCCACTAATGGAATCTCCCCTTCAGCTACCTGCAATAAAAAGCAAATTAATGTCCAAATTGTAAAGTCTTCCTATTTATAAATGGTGTAAAAAGGGGAATCTCCCCTTCAGCTACCTGCAATAGAAACCTAATTTACACATTATCAAACTGTGCATAAAGATTTCTCCTAATAATCAAACTGTACAATGGAAGATATTAATCCTTCTTTCCGGAATCAAATAATGTTGCAACCTGAGTGAATTGAAGAATGGTTAAAAAGGGGAAAAAGAAAAAAAGCCACTAAGGGAGATGAATACTTTTTCTAATCTTTCACCCATCTCACCCTACCAAATATCTCCGCATCTCAAATACCCATATGAACAACAACATAATCAATAAACCACAAATAGCATGTCTTTTTCTAGATTTTATTCATGCAAAAAATAGAAGGAATCAAGTGAAAAAGGTTGTTACCTGAACGAGCGAGCAAGGGAGTGACAGAGAGAGACTGAGTTGCGATGGAGAGAGAGAGTGAGACGGTGACAGCCGAAGAGTCAAGCAGCGTGGAGGGTGGCTTGGAAGCAACGGCAGCATGGAGGGTGGCTTGGAAGCAACGGCGGCGTGAAGTGGCTTGGAGGTTGAGTGAGAGAGTTGAGAGACCGATTTGGGGATTTAGGGCGGCGTGAAGTGGCTTGGATTGGAGGCTGAGTGAGAGCTGAGATACCGATTGGGGATTTAGGGATTTTGATTTTTACGGAGAGAGAGAGAGGGAGAAGGAGCTACACAGAGGGAGTTGAGACCGAGAGAGTAAGAGAGAGAAAGAGTTTCAGCTTTTGAAAGTTTTGAGAGTTTCAGGGGTTTCAGGCGGGGAGATAGATATTTTTTTCATTTTAAGTGGAACTCGTCTCTAGAAGAGACGAGTTCCAGCTGGAACTTTTTCTTCTTTCCGATTGCGCAGACGTGGCAAATTGAAGTGGGACGTGGCAAAATTGAAGTGGAACTCGTCTCTCCTACAGACGAGTTCCAACTAGAACTCGTTTCTAGAAGAGACGAGAAGGCTATTTCCCTCAAATGTTTTGAAACAGTAATTTATTGCAAAATAGTATTAAAAATAATATTATTAAACAAAAAAAATCAACATTCTTATAGCCTTCCAAAAGAAAAATTCTTCTAAGAATTAAATAATTAAAAAAGAAAGTCAAGAGTTTTGTAGTTCAATAATGTTATCTAGTTCTCTCATTAAAGAGAGTTTGAATTCAAATCCCGTAACAAAAAAAATTAAAAATTGAAACAAAACAAAACAAAATTAGAGCATCACGTCATTACTTGCTTGTTTAAATTCCTTACCATCCTATTTGGTATAGGAATTTTCTTTACTTGTCCTCATTTACCTAAAAGAAAAATTCCTTACCCATCTTATTTTGTATAGGAATTTTCTTTAAAGTTTGGGTCCTCAATAAATATGTGTGGATTTCATAATCTTATTGTCCAAATAATCCAATTGATCTAAAGTTGGGCATTTTTCCTCTAAAAAAACTCTTTAAGGAATTTGAATCCAATGATCACTTTTTTTTATATAAGGGAAATGATGCGGGTCATGAGCTTTGATCCATTAAGGAAAAAATATGGTTCTTTTGCCAAATCCGTGATGCAGGAGAAGCATGAGCCGTAAGCCCATTCCATGTTGTAGATATAAAACGGGCCATGAACCCAATCCATGGAATAGAAAAATGTGGGTCATGAGCCCATTCCGTGAAGTGAAGAAATGTAGATTGTGAACCCAATATGTGAAGTAGAAAGATATAGGTTGTGAGCCAAAATCCACTAGGCATGAGGAAAATGAGCAAAAACCCGATGACATGTAGATGGAGTTCTTGACTTGGGCTTAGGATATATTTTAGCCCAATTTCTTGTTTTGCGGTGACATGGCCTCCAAGTGAGCATTAGGGAACTAATAACGAGAGCTAATAAAGAGTCGACAATGTTTTATCGCATTTTTCTTGGTAACCAAACAGAGAATTAATGAGAGTATGTGGAATAATTAAATTTACAAGGGTAGTGATGAATTAATTTTTTATGTACTATTTTTTTTATATTTTATTTTATTTGGATATGATCTAGTAATTGGGCTGAATTTCATGTTGGTTTGGGCTATGGGGTGACAATATAATGTCACACGTTAAGCCTAATTAAATTCAAACGTATAGGCCATAAGCAGGTAACTTTAGCTAACATTCTTATAGGCTTCAAAAGAAAAATTATTCTAGGGAATAAATGATTAAGAAAGAGAGTTAAAATTTTTGTGGTTCAGTGGTGTTATCTAGTTCTCCCATAAAGGAATAGTTTGAGTTCAAATCCCGTAACATAAAAATAAAAAAAAAAAAAAAATAAAAAAGGGAAAAACGAAAAGAAAATGAGAGCATCAGGTAATAACTTGCTTGTCTCCCTAAAAGAAAAATTCCTTACCATCTTATTTGGTATAGGAATTTTCTTTACTTGTCCTTGTTTACCTAAAAGAAAAATTCATTACCCATCTTATTTAGTATAGGAATTTTCTTTACATCTTTGGTTTCTATAAATTTGGAGCAAATGATAAAGAAATTTCATTTCTTCATTTCCTATCATTGTAGGGCTCTTTCTTCTTCATCCCTTAAAAAAAAAAAAAAAAAAAACCATTCAGTCACCTAAAGCCATATCTATGATAGTGTATAAAGCAAAACTTTAGCCTCACTACAAAACAAAAGGGATGTTTTAGTGTTTTTTTCTAATAGTGATCAGGAAAAACGCTACTTCTAGGCTCCGTTTGTTCGCTGTAAAATATTTTCCAATGCAAAATGTTTTCAAATGCAAATGATTTCAGGGAAAATGATTTTTTTTTTTTTCCGTGTTTGGTTGCATTCTGGAAAATGCTCCGAGGGGGTGTTGTGCGAAAGATAGAGTAGGAGGTGAGGCGTGTGTTTTTTGAAAATGGACCTTGAAAAGGTTGAAATTGGACCTTGCCCACAGCTGATGGAGGTGCCCTTCGGCATCCACCATCTGAAAAGCCTAAAAATTCTGCAATTTGATGAAATGCCAAAGGAATTTGTGCTTAGTATGCAACCAAATGAAGGCCCTGATTTTTGGAAAATAGAGCATGTTCCCTCTGTTCGTTTTTGGATTCAAGGGGAAAACAAAAAAACATACAAGCTTGGTGATTCAGAATTGTTGGAGCGTCTGCAAAGTTAATTCATGGAGAACCAAAATTCCCTCACAGCTTTCAAAAAATTACAGGTACACTACACCCACTCAGCTATTACTCATTTGACAATTACATTTACGATATTGTGAAAGGTCTTCATACTTTTACAATTGAAACTTTTTTTATTAACCTTTTGCCACTACATAATGAGAAATTTAGATAAAAGAAAAAAGTCCAAATCGTTACTGTAACCTTGCAATCTTCCTTGTTTTTTATTTTTACTTTTTCTTATTCGGTTATACTACTGCTTCTAACTAAATAGCTTCTATTGGAACAGGACAATAGCCATTATGGGAGATATATTTTGTGAATCAAAGTTTCTCTTGTTCTACTATAAATAACTCATTCGTAAAATTATTATGGGATCAACCTTATTGTTATAATACAATCGTTGTTGTAATAGCAGCTTAAAATTTATAATTTGCCGGCAATTTTTTTACTAACGTTATTATTCACATTACCAAGTTTGTTCATTGTGATAGGTTAGGTTTCTGAGTACTCAAGTTTTACTTGCTGCAAATCACAGCTTGTAAGCCTACATTTCCCCTTTTCAAATATTATAGAACTTTTCCTTTTTTTGCATTTCATTCTTTAAGCATATTGCTATTGTTATAACTAGGTTTCAACTGCCAGCGTCTCAAGGACTTTTGAAATATTGGGTCAGACAAGATACAACTCTATTCTAATTCAACTAGAATGGTTGATTTGCTCCGGCTTTGCTGCCTTCCTCGTTGTATTGCTGTAATTGTGTTATCTTTTCTGTATCAAGCATATGAACCTCTTGAACTCATGCTACCTGGCATTGTTGCCTTTGTTGTTGTATTGCTGTAATTGTGTTTTCTTTTCTGTATCAAGCATATGAACCTCTCGAACTCATGCTACCTTCCCGGTGGATATTGCTACCTTTCTCATTGTATTGCCGTAATTGTGTTGTCTTTTCTGTATTAAGCATATTAACCTCTTGAACTCATGCTATGTAAAAGAGTGATGCTTTGGTTAAATTGTATTTGTTGTCTTTAGAGAAGTTTAAGTATGTCAAGTATTTCATTGGTAATTTGGTATGCTCCCATGTAAGGGTTTTGCTGCAGTTAAAAATTTAAATTAATGACATTTGCCTATAACTTGTGAAATAGTAAACCATATATATCTGTTTTCTTTATTCATCCAAAGAAAAAAATAAAAAATAAAATAATTTGAAAACTGATATGAACAAGATCTTTTGTTCTGATTAAGAGGGATGTCTTTAAAGATTAAGATGTTGTTTCTCGTCTGGTGTAGTCATTTCTGTTTTGTGTAGTTTTCTCTGTTATTATAGTGCTGCTTCTGTTTTGATGTTTGCCAGGTGGTGTTAGTTTTTTGTGTTGATGTATCTTTTTCTGCTTGTTTTTGAATAACTTTTATTGTGTTTCCTGTTTCAATAAATTTAACACATTCATCTAAAAAAAGACTAGAAAAATTTTGTGAAGACATTTATAATGATAAAAGCGATAGTCCACTTCTAATCAATAAACTAAACACACTAAACACACTGGATTCAATTAATGATGAGTGTCTAGATACTTTGGGTTTATTTTTCAAGCCCATAGCAAGCTTATTATCAAGCCAATAATTGAGTTTAAGCTCGGCTTATATCATATCAAGTCTTATGTTCTGTATTTCTTTCTTAATAAATCCATTTTGGTTCTGAATCTGATCCTAGTACTTGGGCTTAATCTCATGTTTGGGTTGGGCAATAGGACTGAGAGTATAATGTACCAAGTTGAGCTTGGATTCACTGTCAGCCTGATCTATTGAAATCCGAACTAAAAAGGCTTAAGCAAAAATTGTACCTAATCAGTAATCACACTCTATCAGTTGGTCTCCCAAGATGTGTGACAAACAGAATACCAAATTATTCAGATTGTTGTAAAGTGATAATTAAATAAGAAATTTTTTAAAGTGTTCCATTGCTTGTTGTATCTCCACGATTGTTTAAAATAAACAACACTCTGAAACTTTGGGTCAAAATTAAAGAATTCTTTTAATTTGGAAATAGAAACCCTTAAACTTTCATAATTATCTAAATTAATCCTTTTATTAGGGGAAAATTATTCAGTACTCCCAAAACAAAATAAGTTTGTACTCACTCATCTCATATGAATGATATGAATTTAATTAGTAGAATCCAACATTTATGTAAAAGGAGAGAACACGCATTTATAGTGTTCCGAGATATTGAATAATTGTCCGTTTGGATTATGTTAATGCAATGGATGGAAAATGTCACATGTGCTTGACATATTATACACCCCTATGATGTGAATGCAATCTGTTAGCAATTGCACAATTAAACCAAATAAGAGAAAGAATACAAGGGACCGGACCAATTCCAACCTCATCCAAAACTGTCAGTGCTGGTTGTTGCAGGAGATTTAATTAAATAATTAAGACACCTTAGCCAAGACTTTAAAATAATTCAATTAAATAATTAAGATTTCTCAATCAAGTATTTATATTATGAGAAAGTTTACCAATAAAATCTCATAAAAAAAGTTGTTTTGAGATTTATACCTGATTAAGAGTGGGAGGATAAACACACTCTTATTTTATCGATCATGTCTTAATAGGTCAATTTTCAGGGTACTCCGAATAAAAGGCATCAGCGTCTCTGTATCAACCACACAGCCCAACTATTTTTTTTTATATTTTTTTTTATATGATAGAAATCCTAATCTAAATTCACACACACGATATATTGGGGATCTCGGTGGGATCGACGTCCTTAAAGAGGGGTGAAACTTTTTGGAGAAAGGGATTACCTGGGCCAAATGTCAAAGTGGCCACAACCCTACCATTGTTGATAGGTTAAAGTTGGTACCCAAGTTTACACAATCCATTGATGTAACGAGAGTTTAGCTAATGTTTAGATTAGCATAACTTAGATTACCCAAGCCTTATTAGCTTTATAATATGTATGCAGTGTTTAGCTAATGTTTTTATTAGCATAACTTAGCTAACTTTGTTGTTTTTAATTGCAGTCTAAATACATGAGTTTAAATATTTGCATTTGTTTATTTGCAATTCACGTGTTTTAAACTATCACTACACAATGAAAGATTTAATTATGTAGAAGGGAATGGTCCAAATTATTAGTAGAAACTTTCAATCTTCCCTATTTTACCCACTTTCTCATACTAGTTTCTAACTAAAAAATGTTTATGATGTAACAACTAGTTTGAAACTAATCAAGATTTTCTTTAGTTTCCACTTCTTTTTAATAATTTGATAGTTGAGTGATGATGTATTTGAATCATGGATGCCTTTGTTAGAAATATTAGGTGGACTAAAAGACTATTGATTCTTTATTAATACTCTGATGGAGTTATGAGAAAATGAACGGAGAAAATAGTAAAAGAAAATCTTTGTCAATATTTTGAAATTTGAAGTTTTGCATACAATTGCAACACTCTGAATGTTGACACATAAAAACGAAAAACAAAACAAACAACTAAAATTAGAAGAAAGATGCCGAATGGAGCAGAGTCAACAAACTCAGTATCATTAGTTGGCAAAAGAATTTAATAAGGCTCAAATTAATTATTGCCATTTGGCTGAATAAAGAAAATTGATTTTAATTGGACCCTATCATCTTCAATTTTTAATGTATAAAGTATAAACTACTCTAACATGATAACATTTTAAATTTCTGATATCCTATATCTTCCAGAAAATGAAAGTATATCAATTTCTATAATTTGTAGTGACTTTTTTGTTTTTCTTATTTGTCCTTTTCTCTTTGATTGGAGTTCGAGCCTGGGCCCTGGGCAGGTAGAAAAATAATTCAATTAAATAATCAAGATTCCTCAATCAAGGTGTAATTAAACTTTAAATACTCAAGACACCTTAGTCAAGTTATTTATTTATCAAAAAATAAAATTATTCAATAAAATAATTAAGATTCCTCAATCAAGGTGTTTATATTATTAACCACGACCTCTTAATTGGTCATATAGATGCCACTAGACTATATAACGATTGAAGTTTTAGATACATTAATGCTACAAATATTGTGGTTACTGTTAATATATACATATGCTTATGAGCCTAAAGAAAGCATATGAAGCTCAACATCTGATATATACGAGGATCAAGGTCATAATTTGATTGTTTTTATTAATAGATATAACTTATAAGGATCACCATCTGATACAGTAAAGGAAATTTATGAAATCTATTAACGTAAGATTGGTTTTGATTAATTTAGCAGGTGGAGAACATAGTCTTAAGAAGTCTATAGCAAGTTGAAAGTCATGCTATGTAAAAGAGTGTTGCTTTGTTTAAATTGTATTTGTTAGTCTTTAGAGAAGTTTTAAGTATGTCATGTATTTCATTGGTATGCTCCCATGTAATGGTTTTGCTGCAGCTAAAAATTCAAATTAATGACATTTGCCTATAACTTGTGAAATAGTAAACCATATGTATATGTTTTCTTTATTCATCCAAAGAAAAAAAAAAAAAAAAAAACTAATTTGAAGACTGTTATGAACAGGGTCCTTTTTTCTGATTAAGAAGATATCTTTAAAGATTAAGATGTTGTTTCTGGTCTGGTGTAGTCCTTTTTGTTTTGTGTAGTTTTCTCTGTTATTGTAGTGCTGCTTCTGTTTTGATGTTTGCCAGGTGGTGTTAGTTTTTTGTGTTGATGTATCTTTTTCTGCTTGTTTTTGAATAACTTGTATTGTGTTTCCTGTTTCAATAAATTTAACACATTCATCTAAAAAAAGACTAGAGAAAATTTTGTGATATGTACCATTTATAATGATAAAAGCGATAGTCCACTTCTAATCAAAAACTCAACACAGGCTCAATTAGTATTTAGTACTAAACACACTGGATTCAATTAATGATGAGTGTCCAGATACTTTGGGTTTATTTTTCAAGCCCATAGCAAGCTTATTATCAAGCCAATAATTGAGTTTAAGCTCGGCTTATATCATATCAAGTCTTATGTTCTGTATTTCTTAATAAATCCTTTTTGGTTCTGATGAATCTGATCCTAGTACTTGGGCTTAATCTCATGTTTGGGTTGGGCAATAGGACTGAGAGTATAATGTACCAAGTTGAGCTTGGATTCACCGTTAGCCTGATCTATTGAAATCCAAACTTAAAAAGGCTAAAGCAAAAATTGTACCTAATCAGTAATCACACTCTATCAGTAGGTCTCCCAAGATGTGTCACAAACAGAATACCAAATTATTAAGATTGTTGTAAAGTGATTCTTAAATTCGATATTTTTTAAAGCATGATGATGGCCCCATTGTTTATTGTATCTCCACGATTGTTTAAAATAAACAACACTATGAAACTTTGGGTAATTTGAAAATAAAAACATCCTTAAACTTTGATAATTATCCAAATTAATCATTTTATTAGGGGGAAATTATTCAGTATTCCCGAAACACAATAAATGCGTTCTCACTACTCTCATATGAATGATATGAATTTAATTAGTAGGATTCAACATTTATGTGAAATGAGAGAATACGCATTTATGGTGTTCCGGGGTATTGAATGTAATAAAATGTCCGTTTGGATTATGTTAATGCAATGGATGGAAAATGTCACAGATTTGGTGAATTAAAATAGGAAGAAATTTATGGGAGGATGGAGTCTTGTGGCAGGCTTGACATATTATACACCTATGTTATTTTTTTAATAATTTTTTTTTTAGGGCCTAAAATTGGTTCGGGCTTGACCCTCGGGGCCGGCCCTGTGTGAATGCAATCTGTTAGCAATTGCACAATTAAACCAAAGAAGAGAAAGAATACAAGGGACCAGACCAATTCCAACCTCATCCAAAACTGTCAGTGTTGGTTGTCGCAGGAGATTTAATTAAATAATTAAGACACCTTAGTCAAGACGTTAAAATAATTCAATTAAATAATTAAGATTTCTCAATCAAGTATTTATATTATGAGAAAGTTTACCAGTAAAATCTCATAAAAAAAGTTTGGATGAGATTACACGAAAGAGAAATTACACGAAAGCAAATAAAAAGAAAATACTAGGACGGGACCCATTCCACCTAATCCAAAACTACTACTGCAGGTGAGAGTGAAAGTGAAACGAACCCATTTTAGTTCCTAATTTTTCCTGATGAATTGTTTGTAAAGCACTTAAGAAGGAATTTCAGAATTTCTTAAGATCATCTGATTTAAAATTTATGAGTAACACCATGGTGATGAATTTGTCTTATCTTGCATCTTTTGCCTTATTGTATCATTAATCTTTGCATTCCAAATTATTCCTTAATTAAATAGGCACCTTAGGTGCCACTAGACTATATAAAGATTGTAGTTTTAGATACAGTAATGCTACAAATATCAGTATATTACCGTTATTGTGGTTACTGTTAGGATGCGTAGCTGCCTTTGTCATTGTAATGCTGGTGTATCATATGAGCCTCAAGTTGAAGAAAGCATATGAAGCTCAACATCTGATATATAAAAGGATGAAGGTCATAATTTGATTGTTTTCATTAATAGATAAGAGGATGACCATCTGATACGGTAAAAGCACTTTATGAAATCTACTAATGTAAGATTGGTTACGATTAATGTATCAGGTGGAGAACATAGTTTTAAAAGACTATAGCAAGTTCACACTCTTAGGTGAATTTTTGTAATGTAAGATATGTCATGCTCTTTTGCAAGATTAGCTTAGACATGTACTTTTTTATGTGGGGAATAATTATCATACAATTATGGTCAGGTTGAAGTTGCTGCTTTGTCTGCTTAAGAAGAAAAAGAAGTGCAATTTATAGAGCAGGTACTCATATGTTTCTGATGCCTTTTATTGGGACTACCCTGAAAATTGAGTTTATTCTGTTTTATTTGTTCTTAGCATGAGAAACTTACTATTTTTGTTACTGATTTTCCTGATGAATTGTTTGTAAAGCACTTGAGAAGGAATTGCTGAATTTTTTAATGGACATTTGGCTTAATGAAATTATGTGACATGGAAGTTCCTGTGTGTTTGTGTTCCTTATTGACTTTTGTGTTATAAAAGCAGGTTGCTAGCTTGAGTCACTGATTGTTTCATTCTATAACCCCTCATGGGCTTGTGGGAGATCGACGGGGAGTAGCTCCAGCTTCAGGTTTTCCTATTAGTGCACAGTAAATTTGTAAAGTTATTAAGGAGAGCAAGGACCTTGATCTTCCTGCTTACAAGGTAATATTGTGAAACAGAGTGTTTTTTCCTTCGATATATGAATATGATTATATTCCTGTTACATGTGACACTAAGTAGGTCATTTGATGTTTATTGTAGCCATTGATTTAAGAGGGGAGGAGAAATGGCAGAAAGTGCAGTCAGCCTAGTTTTAGACTATTTGGTCCAAGAAGCAAGATTGCTTGGGGGTATTCACGATGAAGTTGCAAGCATCAGAGCTGAATTGGAGATGATTCAGTCTTTCATCAGGGATGCAGATGCTAGGGCTGACAAAGAAGGCGTGAGCAACGTTGCACGAACATGGGTTAGACAAGCAAGGGAAAAAACTTTTCATATAGAAGATGTCATTGATGAATACATACATCATATTACAAAACATCCTCAAAAGCGAAAGCGCTTTCAGTTCCTCATAGACATTATCCCTGGCATGACCCTTGAGAGGCATGTGATTGCCTCTAAGATTCAAGATATCAACAACGATCTCAAGTCACTCAGAGAGAGAGGTGAAAGATTTGGCTTCAACAGCTTGGAGCAAGGAGGACCAAGCTATGACACTAGACATGATCCATGGCATGACCCTCGAATGGCATCCCTTTTCATTGAGGAAAATGAGCTTGTAGGCATTGAGTCTCCCAAAATCGAATTGATAGAGTTGTTGGTAAAAGGACAATCTAATCGCACGGTGATTTCGGTCGTTGGCATTGGTGGGCTGGGCAAGACCACTCTTGTCAAGAAAGTGTATGACAACGAGCAGGTGGCTCCACACTTTGATTGTTGTGCTTGGATCACTGTTTCTCAATCATACAAGATGGAGGAGATATTGAGGAAAATGATAAAAGATTTCTACAAGGCAAGGAAGGAGTTTCCTCCAAGGGAAATTGACACAATGGAAGAGAGACAGTTAATTGACAAATTGAGGCAGTATTTGCTTGAACAGAGGTATGTAGTAGTTTTTGATGATATATGGAATATAAGCTTTTGGGGACATATAAAACTTGCTTTACCAGATAACAAGAAAGGCAGTAGAATAGTAATCACAACACGAAGTGAGAGTGTTGCTCCCTCTAACATAGAATCTCCATCTTATCATGTGTACAAGCTGTCACCTCTTCCTTTAGAAGAAGCTCGGGAGCTCTTTTGCAAGAAGGTGTTCCAACGTGAAGGGGGGCATTGTCCCCTTGAGTTGGTTGAACTCTCAAATGGCATAATTAAGAGATGCGGTGGGTTGCCACTAGCAATTGTCACTATAGGTGGTCTTTTATCAACAAAAAAAAAGATTGCCTCCGAATGGTGCAAATTTCTTGATAGCCTTAGTTCAGAGCTAGAAAGTAATCCTCATCTCCTAGATATCACCAAAATTCTATCCTTTAGTTTTCAAGATCTACCTTACAACCTCAAAGCTTGTTTCTTATATTTCGGCATGTTTCCAGAGGATTGCGTCATTAATTGTGCAAGACTAATTCGACTTTGGATAGCCGAGGGCTTTGTAAAAGAAAAGCAAGGGCTAACATTGGAAGACGTTGCACAAGACTACTTGAGCCAACTCATTCATAGAAGCATGGTTCAAGTGGCCGAGGTTGGTTTTGTTGGCAAAACTAGAAGTTGTCGAGTTCATGATATGATGCGTGAGGTAACTCTTTCTAGGTCAGAGGAGTTGAGTTTTTGTCATGTTTCAATAACTAATAACTCAATTTTTGATGGAATTTGTCGGCGCCTCTCCATTCAGAATAATGCAAATCCTCATTTGGAAAGTATTACTAGTTCTAAGACTCGTTCTATTCTCATTTTAAGGGTAGATGAAGTGCCTGATTCTTTTCTTACTACTTGTTTTGCAAATTTCAATCTCATGAAAACAATGGATTTTAAAGGTGCTCCTATTGATTACATTCCTATTCCATCTAAAATATTTAAGCCTGAGAGATACGAAAGTAGAAAAACTTCCGAAGTCCATAGGTAAACTAAAAAACCTAGAGACTTTGGATTTGAAATATTCTCACGTGTCTGAGTTACCAGTGGAGATTAGTGGTCTAAGTAAGCTACGATATCTTGCTGCCTACTTTGAAAACAATGATAGTAAATACAATATTCATTTCCGACGAGGGGTAAAGATACACAGTGGCATTAGGTGTTTACAATCCTTAGAGAAGCTTTTTAATATTGAAGCCAACAACGCTGCCCTTATTGAAGAATTGGGAAGTCTGGGACAATTGAGGAAGTTTAGTATCTCTAATTTGAAGAGAGAAACTGGGATAGCTTTGTGCACAACGCTAAAGAAAATGAGCCACCTTCGATCATTGGAAATTAGTGCAACAAGTGAAGAAGAATTTCTTGATTTGCAATTGATGTTTTCTCCTCCGCCCCTCCTTCAAACTCTCTCCCTACAAGGGCGGTTGGAAAAGTTGCCAGAATGGATTCCCAAACTCAAGAGTATAGTTAGAATTGCTTTAATCTATTCAAGATTAATGGATGATCCATTCAAGGTCCTTCAAGCTCTGCCTAATTTGATGGATCTTTGGCTTCGCGATGGATACAAAGGTGAGCAATTACATATTGAAGGAGGAGGCTTCAAAAAAATCAAACGTCTAGGGCTTCGAAATTTGAGAGGATTGAATAGGTTGATAATAGACGAAGGTTCCCTGCCTCTTCTTGAAATTCTTACAATTGGACCTTGCCCACTCCTAAAGGAGGTGCCCTCTGGCATCCATCATCTGAAAAGCCTAAAACATCTTCAATTTGTAGAAATGCCGAGGGAATTAGTGCTTAGTTTGCAACCTGATGAAGGCCCTGATTTTTGGAAAGTCAACCATATTCCCTCCGTTGATTTCTGGTATAGGACCAAAGGGGAAAACTACAAAGGGTACAAAATTGGTCATCCAGAATTGTTGAAGCGTTCGCAAAGTTAATTCATAAAGAACCAAAGTGCCCTCACTGCTTTCAGAAAATTACAGGTACATTCCACCCACTAAGCCATTAGACTATTAAATTTACAGTTCTACCAAAGGTTTCATATTTTTGCTACTAAATAATGAAAATTTTAGATAAAAGATAACAACTTAAATGGTTACTGTAATCTTTCAGTCTTCCCTTTTTTTTCTCATACTATTGCTTCTATTGTAACAATTAGCTTGAAACTAATCAAGAATTCTATAGATATAATAGTGAGTGGAAAGAAGCAATCATTGGACAACAACCACTAAGGGGATATTTTTAGTGAATCAAAGTGTCATTTGTTCTAAGATGGATTTTCCATTTGTAACATTATGGTCAAATTGAACTTATTATTGTTGTAATAGTAGCTTAAAATTTATAATTTACAAACAGTTCTTTTACTAACGTTATTATTCACATTACCAAGTTTGTTTATTGTGATAGGTAAGAAGTTTGAGTGCTCAAGTTTTACTTGCTGCGAATCATAATTTGTAAGACTGCATTTTCGCTATTTAAATATTATATTCCCTTTACTTTTATGCATTGTTTATACCATTTTCATTTTTTATTTATATTGCTATTGTTATACTTGTTAGGCTTCAAATGCCCAATGTCTCAAGGATTTTCAAGTGTCAGATCAAACAAGATACTGCTCTTTTCTCAATCTACCAGAACATCAGTGGTTGATTCTCCCCTGCATTGCTGCCTCTGTCATTGTATTGTTGTAATGGTGTTATTTTTTCTATATCAAGCATATGAACCTCTTGAACTCATGCTATGCAAAAAAGTGATGTTTTAGTTAAATTGTATTTGTTGTCTTTTTCAGAGTGATTTAAGTATGTCAAGTATTTCATGGGAATGCTCACATGTAATGACGTTGATGTAGCCCAAAATTCTATTTTATGACATTTGCTTATAATTTGTGAAAGAGTAAACTCTATGTTTATGTTTTCTTTATTCATCAAAAGAATAAATTAAATTAGAAAACTGTTATGAACAGTCTTCTTTGTTCTGATTAGGGAGTGTGAGTGTCCTGAACTGTCTTTAAAAACAAAGATGTTGTATCTGATGTGTGGCTGTCATTACTATTTTGTGTATTTTTCTTTGTTGTTGTACTGTTGCTGCCTCGTTTGCTGCTGGTTCTGTTTTGATCTTTGGTAGAGATGTTGTTAGTTTGATGAATCTTTTGCTGATTAATTTCCAACCTCTTGTATTTTGGTTCTTGTTTCAATAAATTTAACTCATCAATATTTCCACCAAAAAAAAAAAAAATAGAAAATGTTTTGCCATACATAAAGGTAAAAATGTTAGTCCACTTCTAATCAATAAGCCCAACACAGGTTCAATTAGTATTAAACACTATGTATTCAGTTAATGGTATGAGTGTCTTCCCCCAAAGGACTTCCATATCTTACAACCTGGTTTTTGGTAGGAAATCCTAACTTTACATTGCAATTCCTAGTCCTAGAGGGTGATTGATTATACGTTCCCTATTTCTTTCTCAAAACTTGTTAATGAATAGGTTCATAAATTAGCTTGTCATTGCCACTTTAGGGTCTTACATGAAATTTATTCTTACCAGATATTCCACTTTATGTAAAGTAGTTTTGCTTAAATTTACTTATTAAAATATTGAACATCTCGATAGCTGACAATTTCTTTGCAATTTTTAATCAAAGTTGTGACCCCCTTATTTTTTTTTCATAAGTATGTACCAAGTGATCAAATTTTGTTTTCCTTTAATCTCTTGGCCATGAAAGTGTAAAATGCTAATAGATGGCAGTGTGTCAAAGAATATATATAGCATTATAATAGTATTAAGGCACAATGTGATTTTCTTACAAGATACAAATCAACATTAACAGTAATATGAATACATTCTCATAGTAAAAAAATAAGAGAATTATGAATATAAAACCACTATGCCACTGCTTTTGTTTTATCCCCACTAGTCACAAACCCGCGCAATGCGCGGAAAACTTTCAATGACATGTAATGTTTTCAAACTGAACTACAAACATAACTATGACCCTATACAATTTTATTCACAATGACATACAACTTAAAGCTTCTAGGTGAATATAACAACAAAAAATAAACATAGAAACTAAAGGAGAAAGAACGCATCTTTGAGACTCAAACAACAATAGAACCATATGAAGCACAGGGAGGCTAAAAAAAAATTCCACCACAGGATTTAAGTAGGAAATTGGGGATGCAATTAATTGGGGAGATGAAGAGGTCAGGAGTTCAAGAGGTGAGAGGGAGAGAGAGGTAGATGAAAAGGTGAGGTAATTAATTGAGGAGATGAAGAGATCAGAGAGTTCAAGAGGTGAGAGGGAGAGAGAGGTAGATGAAGAGGTGAGGTAGAAGAAGAGCCATGAGAGAGAATTTTTTTTTTTTGAATAAAAGTGTGAGATAATTAAATAGAGGGATGGGGCAAATGGAAGTGTGTGGAAGCAGTAAATATGACGTGGCGGTATTTGAGGAAGCCTAAAAATTTTCTCACAGCTTCAATTTTTAGTTTATAGATTATAGATGTTAAACAAAGAGCTACTAAGCTTGGAGTGAGTCACTGATGGGCCCTGATGTAGCTGCCAATGCAGAGAGGTGGGAACCAACAAAAGCTCCACAGTGCATGCTAGGATTCCGGTGGTGTCAACACTGGAAGGATCCCACATGTGTTGTGGGTGAACAAAGACAGTTCTTCCACCTTGCACTTGTTTGCCGGAGCTTGCTTGTGATGTTGGTGACACAAGTAAATGAGAGTTCTATAAATCATCCAAACTAAATTATGCTATCTTTATCTTCCGGTTCATCTCCTTTAGGTTTATCATTGGAGGCTTTTGCTCCACATTTTCATCCATATTTTGTCTATTGCCACCTTGAGAAAAATATTAAACATTACCAATCAAATGAACAATTACAGAAGCTATTGAAATTGGATTCCTATATGTTTATATGGCATGTCACAAGTTGCAATTTTCTATGGTATCACAAATTATTTTTTATGGCAAGACTATGTTTCTAATTTGACTTGTAGAAGAAACAGAAAGATATGTTTTGATTGATTTGGTGAATGGATAGTTCAAATGAAAATCTTAAAAACAGGTCTCTGTTATATTTGTGCAGGCTATTAACACTTTTCCAACAAGCACATGTATTAAGAAAAGCTCTTAAATAGTCTTCAAAAAGTACCCTAAAAGGAATGGTAGTTGTAGAATCATAACAGCATGATTAAGACATTAATCCCAAAATTAATCTGTTTGTGTTTAAGAAAACAAAGAATTGTGATATATCATATATCTCCTTTCAAGACTCTTGGCTAGCAAGAGTCAAGAGTTGGCTTGCGCGTGGAGTTTTGATTTTGAAAGGAAATTAAGCCTGTACAAACATCAAGGTCTCGACCATGTGATAGTATTGGCACACACTGTTCTTTAATATCTTCTATGATTGAAAGATTAAAGGTGTTACACCCAATCTAATGTAAAAGATTTTTCAGTGATTTCTCAATTATATGAGTGCGTTTTCCATTTTTCTTATCATAAAGTGTTAGAGGTGGTTATCTATATTTAGTCTTTTTTTTCTTTTTTTTACCATCTCCAATATTTGTCATTATATTTTTTGGTAAAAAAATATTTACAATTATTGTTTGATGTCTGTGGAGCAAAACATTGTACATGATTAATTATAGATTTAAAGAATTCTAAACAACTTATTAAAATTCTAATATTGGAAGACAATCACGGATTGAGTTCGGTTGCAATTCGTTTTTGCACCTAACAATATATCTAAACTATCAAGATTGAAAGTTGTTTTTTCAAATTTTTATTTGAACTATCCAAACAGATATATTAAAAAAGTATAAAATATTACTTTTTGTTTAGAAGGTCGAGATCTATTACCCTGCTGCAACCCGAACTTGATCCAACAATCACCTGCATATAAGGCCCTCAAGGCAGCATGGAAACAGTACTTGTGGGTGGGTGTAGCCAAAAAGTGGAGAGCACATATGGCCCTGACAGCACATGGATTCACTATTCCACATAGTACAGACTCTCTTGCAAGTTTCCATTGAGGCATTTCTTTGATTGTGATGAGTGACTTTTATGTCAACCTCTCTAGGATTTTCAAGTGCTAGATCACACAAGATATTGCCCTGTGATAATCCCTTGCCACAGCCAAAGAGAATGACTTTGGTCTAGGGGCTTTTAATTTTTAATTTTATTTTTTATGATATTTAGCTTTAACCAAATGGACCACTCAGCATCTCTTTCAACTGAAACCATCCATCCCAGTTTTGATAAAAGAGCTCTATTGAAGTCAAAAAGTCCACCTTAAGCCAAGCCCACAACTTGCTTGGGCTTGCATATTGAAGATCAGGATTTTAGAATGCAATCCAATTCCAATATTGTTAGCTCCTCACATGAAATTTCTAAGACAAGCATCAGTGGCTTTGCAAATAGATTTAGGATGAGCTAAAGTTGTCATAGCTTAGTGTATACATCGGCATGTATCTCAAAGGACTGATTCAATGAGAGTAATTCTTCCTACTGGCTCCTGCAATGAAACCTTAGCGTTCCAGCCCCAAGTTCTTGCTTAAATCCTTTCTACCACATTAAAAAAAAAAAAAAAAAAAAAAAAAAAAAAAAAAATAAAAAAAAAAAAAACTGCTTTTTATTTCAACCAAACAATATAGGGAGTCCAAGGTACATAGCTTCAGTTTCAGACATTTTGAAATCACTACTGGCAAATAAGCTTCTTTGGATTCTCCTGGTTAAGTTGTTGCTTAAATGATTGATGATTTGGCTGGATTAATTGTTTGAACAGACCAAGCTTTATATGTAGCCAAATAGTTCATGATAGCTGACTAAACAATAAAATGTTGGCATTTGGAAAAATTAGTACCAACACTATGGATTTTGGTAATGGAGTGCCTTAACCCAACAGACAAATTAACTTACATCCTAATCTTGAATAATGGATCCAAAGTTCCAAACTACAAGATAACAACATTGCTACTTATGGAGGCTTTCAAACTAAATCTTCCTTATTCCTTTCTCTAAACCTGCTAACTGATGAATTTATCAATTAACATATCAAAAGAAGTGGTAAATCAACAGCATGAAATTTCACAAAAATAAAATTGATTGTTATCAAGCAAGGTACCACTTATCCTAGGGATGCAACTTAACTTGGTGCAACTGAGAACATGGATCAAACTCATCCTTGGGTTGGTTTCACTCAAATATAGATATGTTATTCAATCTGTTGGTTAGCTTAAGCTAAAGAGTGACCAAGATTGTTGGTCCAATATTAATTATGCCATTATTTTGTTTACGAGCAAAATAACAATCTTCAAGAAAAAAAAAAATCCATTTGCAACATATAGGAACTAGGCCAAAGCCTAGAGCACAAGTAATTTTCAAAATGAAAATGGGGAGAAAAAAATTTTCTATATTGCACCAAAATTATTGAGGCTTTATTATTAAAAAAAAAAAAAAAAAAAAAAAAAAAAAAAGCTTTGTATCAAAGCTAACGAATTAATATAAAAATGAATAAATAACAATCTTCTAATCCGAAACTAAACATTGTACAGAAAATGACTTAAACATCGAGTCTTCAAAGAATGTATTGTTTCATCCAATACCAAATAGAGTACTATAGTTTTTTGTAAAATTTTAAACAGTTATGAATAAGCAGGTGTAGGATTTTTTTTAGTAAACTTTTGTTATAATGTTAGTTATTTTAACTAAAAAACTAATTTGATAATCCCAATGTGATAACTCTTATTAGGTAAACTATACATCTTCCCCTTTTACATGATGGTGTGGATGGACTTAATAATTTTTTCAAAGATTGGCACACACTGTTCCTAGTATTTTCTTACTATTGAAAGATTAAAAAGGTGTTACACACCCATTCTAGTGTAAAATTATTGTGAAATAATTGTTTACACCAACAAAAAAAGAAAAACACTAGTTTCCCAAATATATGATTTGTTTTTTTCCTTAACATAAAGTGAGTTGTTATCTACTCATAAAAAAAAAAACAAAACAGTGAGTTGTTATCTAGATCAAGTCATTTTTATTTATCTTTTTTTTTTTTTTTTTTGTAAAAAATATTTGTTGTTATTAAGTTATGTTTGTGTAAAAAAGATTGTACATAATTGATTTAAGCGCAAGTGATATGAATATGACCCACAAGGCAGCAGGTTGAAAATTATATATATATATATATATATATTATATATATATATATATATATATATATATATTATTTTCTTTTCTTTTCTTTTTTTTCTTCTTTTTTCTTTTTGTGTAGAAACTGGTCGAAAATCTTTGAAATTGAATATTATAGCAATGGTACATGTAGTGTAGCCAAGACAATACTAAAAGTATTGCATGCCATGTCAATTTTTTTATTTTTATTTTTATTTTTTCTGTTTTTTTCGAATGAATGAGATTAAAAATTAATAATTTTATTTTAATTTCAATCATTAAAAAAAGGTTAAAATTTGTAAATAAAAAATGAAAAATTAAAAAAGTTTTTTCTTTTTTTATAGAACAAAAAAGAAAGTAAAAAAGTTGTGAGAAGATGTAACTTGTAAGGTATTGAATTTTGGGTCTGATTAACTGGTGTTCTTGTGACAATAGTTAAAAAATAATTTAATGCTTCTACTAAAATAAAAGTAGTGAAATCTTAATATAAAAATAGTTTTTAAAATTATTTTAATATTTTTGTTTATTATTTTAATATTAAAAATTCGTTATTTTTAATAAAATATAAATATCAATGTTTCTTAACCATAACATTAACAAAATCATTGAAAATTTCTTCTTCGTCCAGGAGAAAGTATCTCATATTTTCGAAATAGCAGCTCAGCACCTTGATTTGGTATTTCAGTCCAATAAAGAAGATGACATCTGTATTAATAAAGCCAAATCAACTTATTGCTACAACCTATACCAAAATGACAATTTAACCACTCAAAAATTTCAAACCCCCTCTACTTTCTCTCTTGTCCTCTCTAAAATAAAATCACTTTACTCTCTCAGTCTCTCTCTCTCACGCTCCTCGTCTGAAATAATTTTTATCCCGGCCTCATGTGTTGCTATTTCTCTCTCTCAAACCCCCGACTGCGCCGCCGTCCAAGCATATCTTTTCCAACACTGTCGCACTGCCACTCCGCCTTCCGACCCCAACTCTGGTTCTGACCACCTCAAAGCACCGCCCCATCACCGGTTCTAACCTCCCCAAAAAGTCACTGCTACGCTATCGACGTTTTTCTCCCTTTCCTTAAAACTTCAATCCCAATTCTGTTGAAGCGCTAACATTATTTTTCTCTTTCATTTTTTTTTTTCTTTTCTTTTTGGTATTTTTTCCATCCATGTATAGATGTTATTTTTTTTTTCAAAGTTTCAGTATATGCCCTCTGGTGAGTTTATTTATTTTTATATTTGAGTAATGTGTTTGGGTCTTCTACTATTCTCAAAGCAATTAACTTGGTTTTTGGGTTTAAAAAAGAAAAGAAAAGAAAAAAAAAAAAGACTACAGCATAGATTTGAGTCAGAGATTGAAAAACATGATAAAGATTTGCAATTGAAGTGGATTTATGGTCTGCCATTTACGCAAGTAATTGATTTGAGTTTTGCTCGTATAGTTTTGAGTTTTGTTAATGAGTTTAGTTCTGGTTCCCCCTCACATTGTTGTACCCATTTTTATTTGGCATGACTTGGGTTGGTAATTTGGCATGATTATGACTACAAGTCTTGGGTTGGTAATTTGGTATGGTTACTGGTGACTCCAAAATGGTGGGATTTTGAAAAATGAATGAACCTAATCTGTGAGTTTCATTTTTTTTTTTTCCAACCTAAAACGGATGTTATCTCTTTTCATATTCGATATTTATTGAATTGTATATTTTGACTGCATTTGAATCTCATGAAAAGTATGCTGGAGTTATTGCAAAATAACTTTTTAAAGAGAATGATATAATGGGTCGCCCACTTATAATGCATTGAAGAAGTTTGTAGATATTGATGAAGCCTTCTTCCTTTTGATGTCAAACTTGAATTATAGGAGTATGTAGTTGTTCAATTTAGAATCAACAACCATAGACCCATGTGTATTCCCACAGTATCATAGATTCTTCATCATCAACATCCTAGGCTCTTCATTTCATCATTAGACAATTCATCGATATCCATTTGTGTCACACAATTCATCCAAAAATTTCCAGAGTCCTCATCACCAATATCATCCAAAGACCCATGCTTGTTCCCACAAATTTCTTCCATTAACTCCTTGTCAGCTATGCAAAAAAAAAAAAAAAAAAAAAAAAAAACAGTCGAATAGTATTAATTATTAAATTGTAATTACTCAACCAAAAAGGTTTTTTTTTTTGTAATTTCAGAGAGGAAAAGAGAGAATGAAAAAAGGTTTTTTGTAATTTCAGAGAGGAATAGAGAGAGAGAAAGAGGTGGGGGTTTGAAATTTTTGAGAGGTTAAATTGTCATTTTGGTATAGGTTGTAGCAATAAGTTGACTTGTCTTTATTAATACATGTGTCATCCCTTCATTGGACTAAAATACCAAATCACGGTGGTGAGCTGATATTTCAAAAATAAAAGATACTTTCTTATACAGAGGGAAAAAAGGCCATGTCATGTCATCATGTTATTTCAGTCCTTAGATGGCATTCACGTGCTTGAACTATTCTGAGTGCAGTGTGCAGCTCTTCAAAGACATACGCCCTTGTTGTGTATTGGGCCACTGTCACAAGCTATAGAACTTTGAAATAATTAAAGGCATTAAAAATGAATTCGAGAAGAGTGAATCCATGAAGCAAATGACAATCAATATCCAAGTCCAACTGTATTATTTTACAAGAAACTAAAATATGATGAAAATAAATTGTCGTACAATTTTAATTAGCATTGATTCTGTAAAATGTTCTTTATTCTCTCCACGTAGATAAAGTTGATTTTCCTCACACCTTCACGTGGATTACCAATTCTTGACACCAGAAGAAGCTCACACAATCAAAGACGTACGCCCCTGCTGATTCCTGTGCATGGATCAGAGCTCTCCTGGCTTATTGTCACAAAAAAGCTTGAAATAATCAAAGCTGATTGAAAAAGAATCCGAGAGGTGTGAAGCAAATGGCTCAAGAAACAAGCAATCCATTATGAAAAAAATACTGCTTTGAAATTACGGAAGAAAATAGTACTTTTGTTAAAACTCGTCTCAGATAAAATTATAGAACTCATATTTTCAATACACGATTTCTCTGTTGAAGAAATGAATTAAAAAAAAAAAAAAAAACTTTTCTTATATAGTTTCCTATGAGTATTATTTTACAAAATAATATATTATTAAAAAAAAATCCATAGTATTGACACACACTGTTCTTTAATATCTTCTATGATTGAAAGATTAAAGGTGTCACACCCAATCTAATGTAAAGGATTGTTTAGTGATTTCTAAAATATATGAGTGCCTTTTTCTTTTTTCTTATCAGAAAGTGTTAGAGGTGGTTATCTATATTCAGTCTTTTTTTCTTTTTTTTACCATCTCAAATATTTGTCATTATATTTTTTGGTATAAAAATATTTACCATTATTGTTTGATGTCTGTGGAGCAAAACATTGTACATGATTAATTAGAGATTTAAAGAATTCTCAATAGCTTATTAAAATTCTATTTTTGGAAGACAATCACACATCGAGTTCTGATGCAATACATTTATGCATCAGACAATAGATCTAAACAGTCGAAATTAAAAGTTTTTTTTTTTTTTTTCTTTCAAATTTTCATCTTAATTGTCCAAACATATATATTAAAATATTACTTTTTGGTTAGAGAGTCGAGATCTATTACCCTGGTGCAACCCAAACTCGATCCAACAATCACTTGCATATATGGTCCTCAAGGCAGCATGGCAATAACTGCTAAGAAAAAATAAAATTATAGCAAACCATACTTGTGGTTGTGGGTGGGTGCATGTGGCCAAGAAGTGGAGAGCACATATGGCCTTGACAGCACATGGATTCACTATTCCACAGGGAAAACTAGTACAGACTCTCTTGCAAGTTTCCATTGAGGCATTTCTTTGATAGTGATGAGTGACTTTTCCTTTTCATTGATAAATAGTTATTATTTCTTAATAAATCTCTTCTGGTTCAGAATCTTTACCTAGTACTTGGGGCTTAATCTCATTTTTGGGTTGGGCTATGGGATTGAGAGCAAAATGTACCAAGTTGAGCTTGGATTAACCATAAACCTAATCTAATGAAATCCAAATTAACAAGGCTAAAGCAAAACCTTAGCTAATCTCACTCTATCAGTAGGTTTCCCAAGATGTGTCACGACCAAAATACCAAATTTTTAAGATTGTTGTAAAGTGATTTGTTAAATTCGATATTTTTTTAAGTGCTCTCGACAAGAATTGTCCTTAATTTGATTGTTTTAATTAATAGATAAAAGGATCACCATCTGATACGGTAAAAGAACTTTATGAAATCTACTAATGTAAGATTGGTTATGATTAATTCAGCAGGTGAAGAACATAGTCTTAAAAACAAAACAAAAACAAAAAACAAAACAAAAAACAAAAAAAAAGATTAAACTGCTAGAGTTGAAGAACATATTTTTTTCTACAATTGAAAGACTAAACATACACATACACACAAAAAAAAAGTGTTACACACAGCCAATCTAATGTAAAAGATTGTTAACTGGTTGTTTATACCAAAAAAATAAACACTAGTTTCCCAAATATATGATTTGTTTTTTCCTTATCATAAACTGCTAGAGTTCACTATAGAGATTAAGACAATTTTTTTTTAATCATCTCAAATATTTATCAGTTTTTTTTTTTGGTAAACAAAAAAATGGCTCTCTGGTGTGGTCACTGTCTCGACCCACTTAAATCTTGTCATGCATGACGTGGGGTACATCTGCGTAATAATGGCGCATTTCAAGACTCGAACCTGCAACTTCAAACTCGTACGGTAATATTTCCGAACGGCTTCCAACCACTAAGTCACCACAGCCAAAAGGCACTCAATTCGTTGTTATTAATTGATATTTGTGTAGGAAAAGATTGTACATGATTGATCAGTGATTCTAGACAATCTCTTAAAGATCAGATTTTGAAAGGCAACCACTTGCACATACGATATGACCCACAAGATAGGCAGCAGATTAAAAAATTTTGAAATTGAAATTTATTGCAACGGTACAAGTTTGTGTGACCAAGATGTTTACAGAACATATGGCCCTGATTCCCTGAACGAAGGACATGGAATTATTATTGAAATGGAAAACTTGTACCAACTCTGGTTTTTTCTTCGATTAAAGGTCTCATGTAAAAGATTGTTCAGTGCTTTCCTCAAATATACAAATTATTTTTTAATCAAAATGTAATAGAGCTTGCAATCTATATTCACTGAATTTTTTTAATAAAAAAGTTTAGAGCTCGCAATCTAGAAGTAGATAGCATAGCACTAATGACAATAGCACACGGAATCATGATTTGAATAATTTGAAAAGGAAAGCATAATTGCTTAAACTAACTCCCAACTAAATAATCAATGGAGAGAGAGAGAAAATGAGCTCTCTTCAAAATGAAGCATAATTGCTTAAACTAACTCCCAACTAAATAATCAATGGACAGATAGAAAATGAGCTCTCTTCAAAATGAAGCATAATTGCTTAAACTAACTCCCAACTAAATAATCAATGGACAGATAGAAAATGAGCTCTCTTCAAAAGGAAAACATTATATGAACTACAACTAACTCTTACAAATATCAGTATATAACCGTTATTGGGGTTTACTGTTAGGAAGCGTAGCTGACTTTGTCATTGTAATGCTGGTGTATCATATGAGCCTCAAGTTGAAGAAAGCATATAAAGCTCAACATCTGATATATAAAAGGATGAAAGTCATAATTTGATTGTTTTCATTAATAGATAAAAGGATCACCATCTGATACAGTAATTAATGGGAGTAGTTAAGGCATGATTAATGTAAAAGCGTCCCCACATACATTTTGCACACTATTCAAATAATCTTCAATGATTGAATGATTAAAAGGGTTCACAGTTTCTCGTGAGAAAAAATAAAATAAAATGAAAGGCAGAGAAGAAAAGTAAATGAACTCTCCCTATAGTGGAAAGGAAAATGGAGGCCATTTTATTTTCACCCACTAGGCCCGAGGGAATACTTTAGATCATTGAGTATTACCCGGTCCCAAAGGATTAAAAAAAAAAAAAAAAAAAAAAAAAAAAAAAAAAAAAAAGAGAGAGAAAGAGTTTGCCATATATTTGTCTGGATTATATGGTTAAAGTTTTCTTCTTGCAAGTTGTACAAATATCTTCTTTCAAGAATGTGGACTAAATTCCATGACGAACTTGTTGCGATGGTGCCATACTTGTCTTCATTAATTTGTACTGGACTTTTCCTCTTGCAAGAGTCAAGAGTTGGCATGCGCGTGGTATTTTGATTTTGAAAGGAATGCATGTACATGATTTTGAAAGAGTTACCATTATTGTTTGATGTCTGTGGAAAAAAATATTGTACATGATTAATCAAAGATTTAGAAAGGGAAGAAAAAAAGAAAAAAGCATAAAGGTCATAATTTATGAGTTACACCATGGTGATGAATTTGTCTTATCTTGCATCTTTTGCCTTATTGTATCATTAATCTTTGCATTCAAAATTATTCCTTAATTTAATAGGCAACTTAGGTGCCACTAGACTATATAAAGATTGTAGTTTTAAATACAGTAATGCTATAAATATCAGTATATTCCTGTTATTGTGGTAACTGTTAGGATGCGTAGCTCCCTTTGTCTTTGTAATGCTGGTGTATCATTTAAGCCTCAAGTTGAAGAAACATATAAAGCTCAACATCTGATATATAAAAGGATGAAGGTCATAATTTGATTGTTTCATTTATAGATAAAAGGATCACCATCTGATACAGTAAAGGAACTTCATGAAATCTATTAACGTAAGATTGGTTTTGATTAATTTAGCAGGTGGGGAACTTAGTCTTAAAAGTCTATAGCAAGTTTTAACTCATTGACAGAATTCATATTAGTACGTTCACTCCCACCTACCAGTTGGTTTTGTCCATAGCTGCCGACAATGTAAAAGCGTCCCCACATACATTTTGCACACTATTTAAATAATCTTCAATGATTGAATGATTACAAGGTTTCACAGTTTCTCGTGAGAAAAAATAAAGTAAAATGAAAGGCAGAGAAGAAAAGTAAATGAACTCTCCCTTTAGTGTAAAGAAAAATGGAGGCCATTTCATTTTCACCCACTAGGCCGGAGGGAATACTTTAGATCATTATTTATAGCTAGGGGTGGCAAAAAAAGCCCAAACTCATTAGTTCATCTAAACTCACTCACTAATTGTCCAACCAAACCCATTTCTTTAATAAATGGGCAAATGGTTGCTAGCCCAATTAGACTTAATTAAGTTGAGTTTAATTGGGCTTTAATTGACTTGCTTATTAGGCATCTAATAAATTTATCCAAGCCCATTTATTGATCATTTAGGGATATTTTTGTCATTTTTAATGGCATTTTTGTCATTTTAGAAGTTAGACTAACTTTTGGCCCTCTAACTTAGGGAATGTTTTCATTTTGGCCCCCTAACTCTATTTAGCTATCAAATTACACCTTCTCTTCTTCTCTGTTAGAAGCCCTCCGTTAAGTACCTAGTTGGACAGCTAACGTGTCATCTTATGTGGCCAAATTTGATTCATCATAAATAATAAAAAATATAAAAATAAAAAACAGAAATCAATGTCATTTTTTTTTTTTAATTAGAAACATATATTTAAGAAATTTTTTATGATTAATTAGATAAGCCATTTAGAGACCCAAATTAATTCTAGGGACAATGTTTCCTTTCCACTGAAGCAATGAGCTGGTCTTCCAAGTTCGCTCTGATCCCCACCACCAACACAAAATCCCTCAAGATCTGATCCTGGGTCACGCTTCACTGGATGGCAGAAATTTTAACACCAACACCATGGGCAAAGGTCGGCGCCGAAAATTATGTGATAGCTTGGATAGGAGCTATGGGAATTTTAGTGATAACTCTAACAAGAAACACAAGATAATGCATAGGGAAATTGAGCGGCAAAGAAGGCAAGAAATGGCTACCCTTTACGTGTCCCTTAGATCCTATCTCCCACTTGAATTTATCAAGGTGAAGGACCTCTATTTTACTTCTTGTGGATTTGATAGTGGATCTCTCTTTTTTTCTCTCGCGCTGCCTGGAAGTACCAAGATGTTTAACCAACCCACATCGTATTGCTATTGCTTCTTGTTAAGTTGTGTTGAATACTGTTGTTGATGGGTTTGCTCAACAGGGTCAGCCCTGGGGTAAACCTAGCAAGCCCTTGGGCTAGGGCAACCCCCCATCCCAGGGCAACCAATGGAAAAAAAAAAATATTATATATATATATATATATATATATATATATATATATATATATATATATATATAACGTATACATTAAAAAAAAAAAAAAAAAAATTATATTCATAAAAGAAAATTTTTATTAGAGGGCAAAAAAAAATTCAAAGGGCAAAATATATATATATAAAGGAGGGCAAAAAAAAAAAAAAAATCATAAACCAATACATCCAACAGACCAACAGATCAAGAATTTATTTTGGATTAAGGGCAACAAACTAACAAATCTAGCTATAAACTAAACCCAAAAACAAAATACAAATAAAACAACACAAAAACTAAACCCATCGGGCGGGTCGAGCGGTGCAATAGTTGGAATAAAAGTGCTAGACGAACCCATCCCACATTTTTCCCACTTCAGGTTCTCTCTCTCCATCTTGCCATGAACTACGTTATTGAAATCTTCTTCTCCTATTTCACAGTTCTGACCGATCTCTCTGTCACTACTTTTGCCACAGTTTCTCTTTTCCATTTGTTTGTTTTATCTGCCACTGCTTCAAGAGATTTCTTCTTCTACACATTTTTCCCACGTGACACTGCCTCTCCCATCATTTCTTTTTATCTGTCACCCACTATCACTATCACTTCATTTCTTTATTGTTTTTTTTTTTGGTTATTTTGAACTCTTTTTTTATGAACTGTTATTTGAACTTATGCTATTCTTTTTTTTTAATGATCAACTTACTAGAACTATTCTCATGGGTCCTGAGCCACATACTTTTCCTTTTTTTGCTAAACGTGAGCCACATACTTCATTTGCTTTATCATCCAATTGTTTATTTTTTTTATTCACTATTTCATTATTTTATTTTTGTGTTTTCTTGGTCAACTTATTAACTTAAGTTAATTGATCTAATTAAAAATATCTTTGATGGGCTTAAGTATATTGGGTTTGGCATAATCTTACAATTTTCATCCTTTTAAATTTTTAACAAATATTACAACCAAACAAAAGAAATTTAAAAATGATGGGATTTTATATGATGGGGATGTAAATCCCATCATTGTAAAATTCTTTGTATTTAACAATTCCTTCATCCAAACACAATATAAATGTTGGCATGTGTGGTGTGGCTGTGATTGTATAATTTGTATTGACCGAATAGTGTAGTGTAGTGTTATTTTTATTCTTTGGATGGGAGTGTTGTGCAAGTGCGCATTAGATTTATTTGTCTACGTTGTGTTTTTATTTTTTATTTTTTTATGGGAGTGTAATAGTGTTAGTAACACTAAAACATTTTTTTTAGTTAAAAGACTATTAAACCTAAAATAATATTAATAGGTATTTGGATAAGCTAAATTACGATGACTTAATTGAAGAATTTGTTTCAAAAAATGCAAGGAGAAGTAATTTTCTTGGAGTCGGATTGTGCTAATTATAAAGCATCATAACCAGTTAAAAGTACAATGTAACCTTGATTTTGCATAAAAAAAAAAAATATTTAGACTTTATGTTATTTTTTTATTATTAAATAATAAGTAGGGTAACCAAAATTAGAATGGGGCTAGGGCAACCCCACTCTTGGGGCCGCCGCCTCAATATAGTTGGGTTAAATTGCTTGGATTGTGTCTTTAATTTCCATGAATTGGTTCATTAATGGTGAGATTATAGACACAAACACTGGTTTGTTTGGTGACAGTGGCAAGATGTGGCTCAAATGTCATTTTGTTCATTTTTCTTCAAGTTGGAGAACGACCCACGCAAATGCACCAGACTGGAGGACAACTCCGGCGGCTTATTCCAGTCTGCATCGGCATCTTCGACGGCACTAGTTTTTATTTGGAAATATTTTGATTATTTTGGATTTTAATGAGATTGTTATTGTGTGTTATTCTGAAGTGGCAGTGTTCTATTGGAGTGTGTAAATGTAAACTTTTTAATCGTATCTTTATTGAATTTAATCTCTTATTTAATCTATATATATATATATATATATATCTATATATATATATATATATATATATATATATATTTTATGACATGTCAAATTTAGCCACATCAGAAGACATGTCAGTTGTCTAACTAGGCATTTAACGGATGACTTCTAACAGAGATAAACAGAAAGTACAATTTGAAAGCTAAACAGAGTTAAGGGGCCAAAATAAAATTTTTTGAAGTTAAGGGGTCAAAATGAAAATACCCCCTAAGTTAGGAGGCCAAAAGTTGATTTTAGTCTAGAAGTTGTAAGATATTTTGACCATTTACATACATAAAATAGTTGAGTAAATGGGTGAGTTGGGTTTTAACGGGTTGGATTGAATATAGGTCATACATACTTTGTTAAATGGGCCTAAATGAGCAATTGGGTTTTTAAGGACACAACCCATTTATTACTGACCCAAACCCACCCATTTGACACCTCTATTTATAGCCATAGACGGAGAAATTACAGATTGCTATTCCTTTTTGCCCAATGCAATGGCACTATTTGACTCTTATCTTTCTTTCTTTTTCTCTCTTCATCATCTTTAGCCATAGACGTGAGCTTACAAGGAAACTCCATTAAGTGAATTTTTTGTAAGGTAAGATATGTCATGCTCTTTTGCAAGATTGACTTAGACATTTACTTCTTTATGTGGGGAATAATTATCATACATTTATGGTCAGGTTGAAATTGCTGCTTTGTCTACTTAAGAAAAAGAAGTGCAATTTAAAAAGCAGGTACTCGTATGTTTCTGATGCTTTTATTTTTATTTTTTTGGTTCTTAGCAGGTGAACCCATTGTTGTTACTAATCTTTCCTAACAAATTGTTTGTAAAGCATATAAGAAGGAATTGCTTGCAGAATTTCTTATGATCATCTGATTTAAAGATTATGAGTAACACCATGGTGATGAATTTTTCTTATCTTGCATCTTTTACCTTATTGTATCATTAATCCTTGCATTCAAAATTGTTTTTTATTTAATAGGCACATAATGTAAGATTCGTTATAATTAATGGTTTTCATTGGTACGCTCCCATGTAATGGTTTTGCTGCAGCTAAAAATTCAAATTAATGACATTTGCGTATAACTTGTGAAATAGTAAACCATATGTATATGTTATATTTATTCATCCAAAAAAAGAAAAAAACAAATTTGAAAACCATTATGAACAGGTTCTTTGTTCTAATTAAGACGTTGTTTCTGGTCTGGTGTAGTCATTTCTGTTTTGTGTAGTTTTCTCTGTTATTATAGTGCTGCTTCTGTTTTGATGTTTGCCAGGTGGTGTTAGTTTTTTGTGTTGATGTATCTTTTTCTGCTTGTTTTTGAATAACTTGTATTGTGTTTCCTGTTTCAACAAATTTAACACATTCATCTAAAAAAAGACTAGAGAAAATTTTGTGATATGTACCATTTATAATGATAAAAGCGATAGTCCACTTCTAATCAATAAACTCAACACAGGCTCAATTAGTACTAATCACACTGGATTCAATTAATGATGAGTGTCTCCCCCAAAAAGACTATTTCCTGTATTTCTTTCTTAATAAATCCATTTTGGTTCTGAATTTGATCCTTGTACTTGGGCTTAATCTCATGTTTGGATTGGGCAATAGGACTGAGGGTGTAATGTACCAAGTTGAGCTTGAATTCACCGTTAGCTTGATCTATTGAAATCCAAACTTAAAAAGGCTAAAGCTAAAATTGTACCTAATCATACTCTATCAGTAGGTCTCCCAAGATGTGTCACAAACAAAATACCAAATTATTAAGATTGTTGTAAAGTGATACTTAAATAAGAAATTTTTTTAAAGTGTTCCATTGCTTGTTGTATCTCCACGATTGTTTAAAATAAACAACACTCGGAAACTTTGGATCAAAATAAAAAAATTCTTTTAATTTGAACATAAAAACACCCTTAAACTTTGATAATTATCCAAATTAATCCTTTTATTAGGGAGAAATTATTTACTACTCCCGGAACACAATAAATGCATACTCACTCCTCTCATATGAATGATATGAATTTAATTAGTAGGATTCATCATTTATATGATAGGAGAGAACATACATTTATAGTGTTTCGGGGGTATTGAATAATTTTCCGCTTGGGTTCTGTTAATTTAGTGGATGGAAAATGGGAAAATTATTCAATAGTGTCGGACTATAAATAAATGCGTAGTCTCCCCTCTCACAGAGCGGTGGATTCTATCATGATTTTAATTAATGAGACTCATTATTCATGTGGTAGGACTCACCATTCTTATGAGAAGGAGATTACACATTTATTTGTAGTCTTGAATCACTGAATAATCACTCTAGAAAATGTCACATGTGCTTGACATATTATTCACATCTATGATGTGAATGTTTTCCGTTAGCAATTGCACAATTAAACCAATGAAGAGATTTTGCTGGTTTGTGGTGGTTGGTGGTGGTCGGTGGTTGGTTTTTGTTGGGTTGGTGATGGTTGGTGGAGGAGAAGTTATACCAAAATGGATAGAGCACAATACAAAGGACCGGACCAATTCCAACCTCGTCCAAAACTGCCAGTGTTGGTTGTTGCAGGAGATACAATTAAATAAGACAACTTAGTCAAATATCAGGTGAACCCAATGTTGTTACTAATTTTTCTTGATAAATTGTTTGTAAAGCACATAAGGAATGACTAGTGAGCAGCGAATGACGAGTGGTGGTGACCAGCCAGTGGTGAGCCAGTGGCTTTGGGATTTGATTTCATATTTGTGATTTGTGATATATATATATATATTTTTTCTTTTGGGGAAAAGGGTTAGATTTGTGAATTGGCATTCCGAATGGGTTTGGGATTGGCATTGTATTGGGTTAAAATTTTGAAGGGGCTTGGGATTAAAACTTTGGGCTGGGCTAATTTTTTTTCCCAACTAATTATAGGTGTAAAATTCAAAAAAATAAAAGTTGGGCTGGGCTGGGATGGCTTCGCCCATAAGGGGATGATTCGGCTAACGTAAGATTGGTTATGATTAATCTCTGCAGCTAACTACAATCCAGTTAACCGCAATCTACAAGAAAACAAAAGCTCAATACAAAAGAGCTAAAACTAGAAAACAAAACCTCCAAAGATGCCTAAACGTTATGAGACCAACCAAAAGCAAACCATAACAATTCTACTTTAAACAGATAAAATTGAGAAATCCCACCTAGAACTCAATTCAACATTCTCTCTAGTAATCGGATAGGTGCTTAAACTACCAATTCTCATCTTCACTTGTTTCCTTAGAAGACCAACATGTTGCTCCTCTGTTTTAACATACCCCTGAAGCAGAATTGCATTTCTTTGTGCCCAAATATGGTATATAGCAGCACTGAACCTCAGTCTACATCAATCAGCTTTTAAAGACCACATGATCTTGCAATTCACTTCTGCCCAAATAATGATGGTACACCATATTGAGAGAGTCTCACATTGACCAAGTTTCCTTGGTTGTGCAGTTTATAAGCCATGAATGTTACTCATCTCTTAAGACGTATTTTGAGATTGAGTTAGGCTCAATGGACTAAACATGGTATCAGACCGAGCCACTCTTTTTTCCGTGTTGGCTGCATCATAGGGTGCCAGTGCCATAGGAAGATTTTATGAAAGGTCATGCTGAATTTCTGATCTATAGAATTTTCCTCCATCCCCACCCTTCATCATCTTTAGCAGTAAATGTGAGCATACAAAGAAACTCCATTAAGTGAAGTTTGTAACGTAAGATATGTCATGCTCTTTTGCAAGATTAGCTTAGACATGTACTTCTTTATGTGGGGAATAATTATCATACATTTATTGTCAGGTTGAAGTTGCTGCTTTGTTTACTTAAGAAGAAGAAAAAGAAGTGAAATTTAAAGAGCAGGTACTCATGTTTCTGATGCTTTGTTTTTTTCTTTTTTGGTTCTTGGTAGGTGAACCCATTGTTGTTACTATTTTTTACTGATAAATTGTTTGTAAAGCACATACGAAGGAATTGCTTGCAGAATTTTTTATAATCATCTGATTTAAAGATTATGAGTAACACCATGGTGATGGATTTTTCTTATCTTGCATCTTTTGCCTTGTTGTATATTAATCCTTGCATTCAAAATTATTTTTTAATTAATAGGCACCTAATTTGCATATTTGTAGATTTGCTTTATCTATAAGGAAATAGTTTACCTCCAAACTTGGAGGAATGGTCCTCCAACCTATTACACAGCAATTAAATAGACCATCCACGAGTCATGTGACTTGTTTAAATAATACAGTTAGATGGTCTATTTATGATTTTTTTGTTCTTTGATTTTTCTAGCTCTAATGCAACTACTAACAAATTCAGAACAAGTAATACTACCAGGCAACACATTGTAATTCTTGAAATCTTGACAAACCAGTAAATTCATAGGCCACTGCTAGCTAATTTAACATTGATTTCTCTTGTGCCTTCCTTTCATTTTTTGGTAATACTCGTAGGCCAAATCCTCTAACCCAATCTAGCTTTGTCAGGGATCCAAAAATATATGATTTCATCTCCATGGTAGCAAAACGGTGTCGTGACGTTCTCTGAGGAAGTTAATCGAATTGACTCAGATCTTAGTCGTCCACCTTAAGCAATTTTTCTTTGATTGAATTAACAAATTTGCAAAATAAGTAACACCCCGCTCCATTTTTCTTTTCTTTTTTTCTTTTGTTTGTTAAATAATTTGCAAAACGGTTTTTTATTTTTTTTCATCTCCACTCCGCTCAATCAAGTCAATTTCATCCATGAATCTTCTTTTCATTTAAATTTTACCAAACTTAGTTAATTAAGAAAATGGAGCACAAGTTAAAAGGTTATTATAGAATGTGTAAAAAATTCAAAATCAAATCAATTTTAACTATTAATCTAGTTAAAATGTAAAGGGATAGGAGACCAAATAATAAAATTGACTTGATTGTGGAAGTTGAGAGACTAGATTGACACAATTAATAGTTGAAGGATCAAATTGAACTTTATCTAATATAATTAGACGTTCAAATTAGTAATTTAACCTTAATAATATTTAGGATATAACTGTTGATAGGTGGTATTCATTGCAAACTTTATTAACTAGAGTCCAATCTAAATCTTTAAATTCTTGACTTTATCCACATATCCATATAATATATAGGAAACAATAGCCTTTGACTAATTTGATTGAGTCTTTCTTATATTATTAGCCAAGGTTTTGAAAATTCATATTTTCTCAAATCATCATTTTAATATATATTTTTTAATTTTGATTTTTGTTACATTAAATAGTTAAAACTCTTTATTTATTTGAATAAATTAAGTAATATTTAACAAATTCTGATTAAATTAGGTTTAATCTTTTCTTATGTTACCCATGTGTCCCTTGAATTAATGCACATTGTCAAATGAAAACAATCGATTCATGATATATAAGCTAGGTTGAATTTACAAAAACACCACACAAATTTGGGTCAGTTGCAAACAGATATCTCAAGTTTCAAATTTGTGTTATTGACGTATATACTTGAGGTGTTAAAATTAATAAAATTGACCCTTTTATTAAAATTCCGTCAACTTGAGTGACAAAACTTTTATAATAAAAATTAATAAAATTATTTTAAATTTTAATAAAATATATATATTTAAAAAATTAATAATAAATTTTTTTACACTCTCTCTCTCTCTCTCTCTCTCTCTCTCTCTCTCTCTCTCTCTCTCTCTCTCTCTCTCTCTCTCTCTCTCTCTCTCTCTCTCTCTCTCTCTCTCTCTCTCCATTGCACCACCATTGACCGACCAAGACCCATTAACCGATGTCACCACCGACCACCGGCCAAGACGCACCAAACAACCACACTCCAAACCCATAAACCCATTCAAGTTGATGGAATTTTAATAGAAGGGTCAATTTTACTAATTATGAAATTTAAACTTAAGGGGTCTATTTGCAATTGACCCAAATCTCATGGGGTGTTTTTGTAAATTGACCTATAAATTATAAAGACAGCCGTAAAGGATGTTAATGCAAATTCTGAAGCCTATCTAACATTAAGTCATTAACCCAACCCCAATAATGCAGATTCCGAACCTTAATTAACATTTTACTTATATATGTCACGTTTATTTCGTTCTCTGATTTTTTGTTTCCCTGTGGTATAATAGCAGTGAGTAAGAGACTCTCACGGATCAAGATTGCCCTCTCCAAAACTACTTAAATCGGAACCAACATGAGCACAACTAGTAGGCATGACTACATTTCCCCAAATGATTGGGTTATTACTATCAATAGAATCTTCAAAAATCCTTTTCGTATTCGTGCCTTCATAGTGCCAGACTCTCTAAGGGATTCCAAGCTAGAAGCTTACTTTCCACAGGTAGTAGGATTAGGACCATTGCATCATACCCGATTAGAGCTTCAATTAATGCACATGCACATTTACAAGCTTGGTGTAGTAAGAAAAATTCGTGACAAATTTGGACAAATTCATGACGAATTTGGACGAAACTTATTCAGTCTCTTTGTTACGGAACTCACGAGGGTAGTTCCATCTGTACGTGATTGTTACCCGAGGCACTTGGATGACAATGACTTTCGCATAGCATATATAATGGCTATTGATGGTTTGTTTCTGTTCGTGTTGCTACTTCACTACTATGGCATCCCCAATGAATCCAACAATGGGATACTTCAAAATATTGATACATCAGAGATTTTGGGTGGCTTAGTTAACAATGAGGGAATGAGAGAAGGGATACTCAGAGATACGATGATGCTTGAGAACCAAATTCCAATGCTTGTGTTGAATCGTATCTTAGAGACTCAATTAATAGATGAGATTTTTGGTGGATCATTAAGTCGTGGAGGACTCTCTCGAATGTTATTGGGTTATTGTAGAGAACTCTCTCCACTCGATGTGCTAGAGGACTACCCAGCTTCCATAGCTTTGAAGTATGCTCATTTGTTGGAATTTTTGTACCACTTGATTATGCTCACAGAGCCGCCCAAGCCGCCCGTGCAGCCCAAAGAAGTCGAAAAGATGATGCCTCCCCTAGATTTCGTACTACCCGCAGTTGAGCTAGTAAAAGGTCTAGTTGAGCTACCATGGTCAAAATTCTTTAATTCCTCCAATAAAGCTCCGGTTGAAAAGGAAATCTTGATTCCTACAGCATCAAAGCTTTGTAGTGTTGGGGTGCAATTCGTGTGCACAAACCACGTCACAGCCACTGAGTTTGAAGTGGAAGGCGACCCAGTCTCATTTAAGCTCCCTTTTATCAAACTAAATGCTAACACAGAGGTTATAATTAGAAACCTGGTGGCATATGAACAAATTTCCCAGTTAGAGTCTAAGTATCTGGTTCTTACACGGTTTTTTGAAATGATGAATGGGATTATAGAGACAGAAGAGGATGTGAAGGTACTGAAGTATCATGGAATTCTTCGAATTGAATCCATGAAGGATGACGAGGTGGTGAAAATCTTTAGTGGGATGAGCAAGTCCATACGGTTAGCAAATCCACCTAATATAGACAAGGCCATTGAAGAAGCTAACAAATACTACAATGGTCAACTAGACGTCATGATTTGCAAATTCATCAAGAATTGTTTGAGTCCTTTGTGGAGCATTATTCGAAAAATTTGGGTTGTATTTCTGCTCATCATACTGGCTTTCCAGTTATATTGCTCAGTCTATGGCTGCAAGAAGAGCAATTAATACAATGTGGTCATGGCTTGTGAGCCTCTTTCTTTATGTTTTATTCTTATCAGTAGCATTATAATAAAGCTTTTGTTGTCTTGTAATGTTCTTGGTTTGAAAGTTGTAATGATACAACCCAATAAATGATGGATTGGCTTTCATTGATTGGTTTGAAAATTTGTTATGGTGTAAAAGATATGAGCAAAATATATATCATCAAGTCATCATCTGTAAGAAGATCAAAATCTTTCTTTTGAGCAACTTCTAACCCAAACTCAACCCTAACACAATTCTATTGATACAATCCTAATTTGATATGTTTGCTATTATAATTTGTTGACACATCTATAAACCCTAACATGTTCTTATAAGATCTGTCAAATGTGAAGTAGTCCTTACTATGTGAAATGTAAAGTAATTCTGCAAAATTTACTTATTGTAGTTAACATCTAGACAATTGATAGTGTCCGCGCAATTTTTTAATTGAACTTGTGACTTCCCTCTTTTACGTATTTATCAAATGATCAAAATTTGGATGTTTAGTTCTTTGTTATTTTGGCCATGAAAGTGTAAATGCTAATGGATGGCAGTGTTTATGTTCAAGTTAAATGAATATATATAGCATTGTAATTGTATTAAAGGATAATGTGATTTTCTCACCCAAGAAAGTTGAAATCAATTTTGCAAGGTAGGTTCTTATTACTTGGTGTAGGATCATCGGCAATTTCGTGGGCAGCGGTCAGCAATTTGGGCACCCACTTTGGGATTTGGGCAGCCATTTTGCACCGCACCACACTAACCATGTATGCTCCCTATTGTCCTTCTTTGTAGGCCTTGTGCTTGTCTTGAACTATCTCAACATATGCAGATTGTCCAACACACCAGACCCACATTTATGTAAGAGGAAAATGTAGTACACCAAGTATACATAATAATGTATCTATTTTATGGGCAAATATTGAATTGCTCTAAAATCCAAGAAGTAGGATCACCTCCCTTGAATCTTGGAAATTCAAGCTTCATTGCTCTCGGCTCCCTTGCTTGCCTTCCTTGTTGCCTTTGGAGTGGATCTTGATTCTTTCCATAAGGATCTCTATCTTGAGGTCCTTGATAGTTCCTTGCTCTTCCCCAATTGCCTTTGCCCCCTTGATCATACCAAGGTTCTACAACATCACCTTGAGGCCATGGAGCATTCCTTGGTTCCCTAGCTTGACTAGCATGCCTTTGTGGCTGTGCTTGCTGCCCTTGCTGCCTTGGAAGCCTTTTCTCATGACAAATTGGCCTTCAAAAGATGGTGGAGGCCTTGCATTACTCGAACCACACAATGATTCTACAATCGAGTCACCAAAATCACCCGAAAGCTCCAGCAGTGCTTGCTGCCCTTGCTGCCCCTGCTGCCTTCCTTGCCTCATTCCTAGCCAAGGTTCCTCATAAGGAGCATCAAAATGCCCTTGAAATTGAGGCATGAACCTAGCATTGTTTCCCTCATTCCTTCTCTCCTCAATCGGGTCACCAAAATCACCCAAAATGGGTCTATTTTGCCCATTTTCCATACCTTCTCCCATTTGCACTTCAACTCGTGGCTGATTTGCTTGGGCCCTAAGGTCTTATTCATGGGCCTCATTGGCATAGCATTCCCCATCTCAGCCCCTAATGGAACCCCATGGATTTCTCAAGCTCTTGGCATTAAATCCTGAACCCGAGTTTTTAATTCGGTTCTGCTGGTTTGGGCAGCCTTTAAGGACCAGTAATGAAAACCAGAAAATTAAACCTCACCAAAATTGCTCTCCAACCCCTTTCAACCCGAAGTGGAATGCTCCTCCAATTGTTGTTGATCCCTTGGGCCTTCTCATTGTGTTTGCTCCACCTCTTCTTTCCATCACCAGGTTACCAAATGAAAGGAATTTCAAGAACATCAATTCTTCACACACAAACAACACACAATTTAAAATCTCAAACCCCCTTGGTGAAGAAAACCTTAATTTATTAAATCTTTTAGAGAAATTTCAATGGAGTTATTTGGATAAAGTGGAGGAGTGGGAGAGATAATTTATACTCCTCTCATATGCTCTCCTCCTGGCCGAGAGGAAGGGTTTAAATGCTCTCCTCTCATGTATTTTTCACTCCCCTCTCTAATGCTCTCCTCTCATTTATAATTTGCACAACCAAGGATGATCTCTAACAATTTACAAGGGGGAGAATTAGACCCCCAATTTTCTCTCATGGACCTTACTAATCATGAATATAAACTAATTGTTTACTCAAATGAGCTAACCAATCCTCTTCTAGGGTAAGCACACATGTGGGATGGTTGGGGTCTTAGAGAGAGAGAGAGAGAGAGAGAGAGAGAGGAGAGAGAAATCATTTTTAAGACAACCATTTCAAATACAAACGGTGTTAGTTAAAAGTGATTTCCATGGAGCAGAATGTCATTTTCCAAACTAGGAAAAGGTAGAGAGAGAGAGAGAGAGAGAGAGAGAAACAAAAAGAAGGAAAGAAAGAAAAAAAAATCATTTTTAAGACAACCATTTCAAATACAAACGGTGTTAGTTAAAAGTGATTTCCATGGAGCAGAATGTCATTTTCCAAACTAGAAAAAGGTCACTATCATTTAGTCAAATCTTAAAGAAGATTGTTGTGATTCCCATAATAGAAATTAAATGATTAAGAAAGAAAGTCAAAAGTTTTATAGTTCAATAGTATTATATAGTTTTCTCATAAAAGAGAGTTTGAATTCAAATCCCGTAACAAAAAATAAAATAAAAAATGAAACAAAACAAAACAAAATTAGAGCATCACGTCATTACTTGCTTGTTTACCTAAAAGAAAAATTCATGACCATCATATTTGGTATAGGAATTTTCTTTACTTGTCCTCGTTTACCTAAAAGAAAAATTCCTTACCCATCTTATTTAGTATAGGAATTTTCTTCAAAGTTTGGGTCCTCAATAAATATGTGTGGATTTCATAATCTTATTGTCCAAATAATCCAATTGACTTAAAGTTGGGCATTTTTCCTCTAAAAAAAACTCATTTGATGTATATTATGGATCTTTAAGGAATCTCGTCTCGAATCCAATTTTGGATCACTTTTTTTTGGGCCATTATAAGGGAAATGATGCGGGTCATGAGCTTTGATCTTTGGTTCCTTTGCCAAATCCGTGATGCAGGAGAAGCATGAGCCGAAAGTCCATTCCATGATGTAGATATCATACGGGCCATGAACCCAATCCATGGAATAGAAAAATGTGGGTCATGTGCCCATTCCGTGAAGTGAAGAAATGTGGATTGTGAACCCAATATGTGATGTAGAAAGATATAGGTTGTGAGCCAAAATCCATTAGGCATGAGGAAAATGGGCAAAAACCCGATGACATGTAGATGGAGTTCTTGACTTGGGCTTAGGATATATTTTAGCCCAATTTCTTGTTTTGCAGTGACATGGCCTCCAAGTGAGCATTAGGGAACTAATAACGAGAGCTAATAAAGAGTCGACAATGTTTTCTCGCATTTTCTCGGTAACCAAACGGAGAATTAATGAGAGTATGTGGAAATAATTAAATTTACAAGGGTAATGATGAACTAATTTTTTATGTACTATTTTTTAAATATTTTATTTTATTTGGATATGATCTAGTAATTGGGCTGAATTTCATGTTGGTTTGGGCTATGGGGTGAGAATATAATGTCACACGTTAAGCCTAATTAAATTCAAACGTATAGGCCGGTAACTTTAGCTAACATTCTTATAGGCTTCAAAAGAAAAATTATTCTAGGGAATAAATGATTAAGAAAGAGAGTTAAAATTTTTGTGGTTCAGTGGTGTTATCTAGTTCTCCCATAAAGGATAGTTTGAGTTCAAATCCCGTAACATAAAAATATTAAAAAAGGGAAAAACGAAAAGAAAATGAGAGCATCAGGTAATAACTTGCTTGTCTCCCTAAAAGAAAAATTCCTTACCATCTTATTTGGTATAGGAATTTTCTTTACTTGTCCTTGTTTACCTAAAAGAAAAATTCATTACCCATCTTATTTAGCGTAGGAATTTTCTTTACATCTTTGGTTTCTATAAATTTGGAGCAAATGATAGAGAAATTTCATTTCTTCATTTCCTATCATTGTAGGGCTCTTTCTTCTTCATCCCTTAAAAAAAAAAAAAAAAAAAAAAAAAAAAAAAAAAAAAAAATAAAAAAAAAAAAAAAAAAACCATTCAGTCACCTAAAGCCATATCTATGATAGTGTATAAAGCAAAACTTTAGCCTCACTACAAAACAAAAGGGATGTTTTAGTGCTTTTTTCTAATAGTGATCAGGAAAAACGCTACTTCTAAATAGTTGTATCTGTGCTTGGGTACAATGAAGTGAAGTTTACAGAGGCTTTTCCAAGTGACTAGTGAGACTGAGACCACATTTTTTCCTCAACACAGGTACGATCTAGTTTCTCATCTTCCTTTTCCATTGTGTCTAAAATATCTTTATTATTTTCTCCTTATGCTTGCTAGATTCTTATCTACGGCTTTGCTAGGGCTTATGTTCTCTTTTATTTTTATTTATTTTATCCTTAGTTTTACTTTTATGTCAATTTGTATTGAAATGATGAATTTTCTTTGTAGGTATGCTTGTTATCTATATCTGTATCTATCTTTTTATTAATACATAAAAGCTGAAATTTAAACTATATATAAAATGGAACACGTTTGACTTTTGATTGAACTCAAAATATTTTATCACGTAATAGTGGTTAGGTATGGGGATTGTTGGCAATGAGACTCGCAATGATTGATTAGAGCTTGGGTGATTGATCTGTGGTTGATGCATGCGGGTTTGAGGAAAAAATGTCGATATATATATATATATATATATCTAACATATGCATCATCTCTCTCACAAGTCACAACATTTGAGTGACAATCTCTCATCTCTAGACCACTCGTGGGACCCACATTTTAGAGAAATTATACATATACCAAATGCATGAGATAGTTATTAGTCAAAAGCAATTGGTCTGGTGCAATCATGATTGACATGATCATTGTTGAAGTTTTTATGAACACTTTTAAAAATAATTCTTGTAAGATACGATTATTTGATTGTGATAAAAGCAGCAACTATTGAAAAAAGCTATTTAAAAGGTTTAGAGATGAAAAATAGAATTTTTTAAAGAGTAAGGATGAAAAACAAAAGGGTTAAATACAGTGTTGGTCTCTAATATTTATTTAAGTTGCACGTTTAGTCTCTAACGTTTAAAACGATTAAAAATGGTTCCTAACGTTTCAAAATCATGTATCATTGGTCTTTTTGTTAGTCTCCATTAAGTTTGTGCATGCGTGACTAACAGATTAATGACTTGACCAATTTTTAATTAAGGTGACATTTTTTTTTCATTTACAATTAGGATATGACATGACATACCCATTTAGAATAAAATAAAACCCACACAATCCAGAAAATCAACCCAACTCTTAAAAAAAAAACACCAATTTCCCGAATTACAATTAACCCTAATTTAATTATACCCAATTAAATCCATTCACCCTCTTTCTGTCTCTTATAGAACCACCATGAACCGTGCTTGCTGCACTGCTATTTCATTATAAGGAAACCCAAGACCCCTATAACAATGTCTACAATTTCCGAAAGGTTCATTTTTCTAATAATTGATAATGGGGGAGTATACATCACAAACTATTTAACTATCCATGGGTACAAGTCGAAAGGAAAAACAAAAGTGATTGACCTGCATATATGGAACACTTTCAACCATCTTCTTTTTAAGTGTAGAACACCTGTTATATATGTATTCCTTGTATGTATTGACGCGCAATTGACTTGCACAATAGGAGAGGAGAAAGTTTTCAAATTAATAATGAAATTAATAGTAGAAATAATAGCAGATGATAATCCTGAAAGAGCCGAAACAGAAGGGTAAGTGAAGTCTAAAATCTAAATTCAATTTTTTTTCTTTATATTGATGGAAACAAACGTTTATTTGGCGCGACAAAGAGCAAGAGAGAGAATGCATGATTCATGGTGGTTCTATAAGAGAGAGGAAGAGGGAGAAGGGTTTTAATTGGGTGTAATTAAATTATGGTTCAATTGTATTCGGGTAATTGGGTTTTTTAGAGATTTGGGTTGATTTTCTAGGTTAGGTGAGTTTTATTTGATTTTATACGGTATGTCATGTCATATCCTAATTGTAAATGAAAAAAAAAAAAAAAATGCATCTTCAATTAAAAATTGGTCACGCTAGGGATGAAAACAATATTATGGACCTATTAAGTAAACATAGTGAATTTCAAATTATGGGTATATAACTACTTAATAAACATAATGTTGTTCCAACTCCTTGGCCACTTGCCACTTGCCCTTAACAATTAATAATATGTCAAATTGCTAATCTGGTCCTCAAACTAAAGTATAAGTTCAATTTAGTCCCTCAACTATTAATTGTGCTAATTTAGTCTCTCATCTTTCAATCAAGTCAAATTCATCTTTGAATCTCTTCTTCATTTAAATTTTAACCTACTTATTTAATTTAGAAAATGGAGCACAAGTTAAAAGGTTATCATAGAATATTTAAAAAATTCAAAATTAAAAAAAAATTGAACTATTAATTTCATTAAAATGTATTTAATAAAAAAATCATTAAACTGTAAAGGGATAAGAGACCAAATAATGAAATTGACTTCATTTTGAAAGTTGAGAGACTAAATTGACACAATTAATAATTGAAGGATCAAATTGAACTTTACCCAATATAGTTAGAGGGTTAAATTTGTAATTTAACCTTAATAATATTTAAGATAACTATTGATAGGTGGTATTCATTGCAAACTTTATTAATTACCGTCGAATATAAATTCTCAAATTCTTGACTAGATCCAACTATCTAATATAATATATACAAAAGAATGATAGTCTTTGACTAATTCGATTAATCACATATAAGTTTTTGAAAATCCACAATTTTTCTCCAAAAAAATCATCATTTATATATATATATATATATATATATATATATATATATATATATATTAATTTGATTTTTGTTAAACCAATTAGCTAGAACTCATTATTTATTAGAATAAAATAAGTAACACTTAAAAAATATCTGATTAAATTAAGTTAAATCTCTTCTTTATACTATCACGTGTCCCTTGACAAATTCATGATTTTTTTTTTTTTTTGGGTATCATAGCCAATACAGTGAGTAAGAGAAACTCTCATAGATGATCATGATTCATGATTGCCCTCTCCCAAACTACTTAAATTGGAACTAACGTGGCCTCAAATTCAAGCCCAGAGATTGTTATCAAGTTATCAATAACAATCTTCGACAACAACGATATCGACGTTCCTAATTGTGTGTTCAAAGTGCCAAGCCAACATGGGCTCAAATTCAAACATTAATCAACCCCAAGAGAAATGGGTCATCAATATCAATCGTATCTTCCGGAGCGACGACGTTGATTTTCGTAGTCGTGCCTTCATAGTGCCGGACTCTCTAAGGGCTTCCAAGCCAGAAGTTTACATTCCACAGGTAGTAGGATTAGGACCATTGCATCATACCCGATTGGAGCTTCAATCAATGCACATGCACATGTACAAGCTTGGTGTAGTAAGAAAATTTCATAACACATTTGGAGTTGGACAAAACGGCATTGAGTTTGGAAACTTCATTCTGGGACTAGAGGAGCGAGTAATTCAATCTGTATGTGATCATTGTTACCCGATGCACTTGGATGCTAATCACTTCGGCATAGCGTATATAATGGCTATTGATGGTTTGTTTCTGTTGGTGTTGCTACGTTCCTATTGCATCAACAATACTTCTTCAAATATTTTGGGTGGCTTAGTTAACAATGCAGGAACGAGAAATGGGATACTCAGAGATACGATGATGCTTGAGAACCAAATTCCAATGCTTGTGCTGTCTGATATATTCTTTTACATGCCAAAATCAGATACTGTTGGATCCTGTGAGAACAATCTTCCTCAAATGTTATTGGGATATTGTAAAGCACTCTCTCCACTCAAAGTGCTAGAAAACTACCCAGCTTCCATAGCTTTAAAGCATGCTCATTTGTTGGAACTTTTGTACCACTTGATTATGCTCACAGAGCCGCCTGAAGCTGTAGAAGAAGCAAGGACGCAAGTAAGAACAATTGCGACTGTCATAACAGAAGTACTATCAGCAACTGAGCTTGCAAAAGGTTTAATTGAGCTACCATGGTCAAAACTTTATCCCTCCTATAAAGCTCCGGTTGAAAAGGAAATCTTGATTCCTACAGCATCTAAGCTTTGTGATGTTGGGGTGCAATTCTTGTGCACAAATCACGTCACAGCCATTGGGTTTGAACGTGACACAGTCTCATTTAAGCTCCCTTTTATGAAACTAGATGTTAACACAGAGGTTATAATTAGAAACCTGGTGGCATATGAACAAATTTCCAAATTAGAGTCTGAGTCTCTGGTTCTTACACGGTATTTTGAATTGATGAATGGGATTATAGAGACCGAAGAGGATGTGAAGGTACTGAAGGATCATGGAATTCTTCAAAGTGAATCCATGAAGGATGACGAGGTGGTGAAAATCTTTAGTGGGATGAGCAAGCCCGTACGGTTAGCAAATGTACATGATTTAGACAAGGCCATTGCAGAAGTTAACAACTACTACAATGGTACAATAGAGGTCAAGACACTCAAATTCATCAAGAAGTGTGTGCGTCCTTGGTGGAACTTTATTCGAAAATTTTTGGGTGCAATTTTGCTCTTCCTAATGGCTGTCCAGGTATTTTGCTCGGTCTATGGCTGCTCTCGTAATTGCAACAAGAGCAATTAATACCATGTGATCATGGCTTGTGAGCGTCTTTCTTTATGTTTTATTCTTTTTATTAGTAGCATTATAATAAAGCTTCTGCTGTCTTGTAATGTTCTTGGTTTGAAAGTTGTAATGATACAACCCAATAAATGATGAATTAGCTTTCATTGCTTGGTTTGAAAATTTTTTGTTGTGTAAAAGATATGAGCAAAATATATATCATCAACTCATCATCTTTAAGAAGATCAAAACCTCATTGTCTTTGAGCAGCTTCTGACCCAAACTCAACCAAAACACAATTCTATTGATACAATCTGTTTTTCCATTATAATTTGTTGACACATCTATGAAATACAAGATCTGTCAAATGTGAAGTAGTCCTTACTATGTGAAATGTGAAGTAGTTCTGCAAAATTTACTTATTGTAGTTAATATCTAGACGATTGACAGTGTCAACGCAAATTTCTAATTGAACTTGTGACTTTCTTTGTGACAATTTACCAGAAGATCAAATTTTGAATGTTTTTCTTTGTTCTTTTGGCCATGAAAGTGTAAATGTTAATGGATGACAGTGTTTATGCTCAAGTTAAAGAATATAAATAGCATTGTAATTGTATTAAGGCACAATGTGATTTTCTCACAAGAAA
>OU015765.1:45016824-45071611 GCA_907173295.1 Fagus sylvatica
ACCACAGCCACAACTTTTCACAATATTGTCTAAGTGTTAAATTGTTATTGGTTTCACTTAGAGCCACCACCTACACCACTTTATTATCTACCATTTATAGTTTGCCACCTAAGTAATGTTGTGAAAACATTGTGACTTTACTTGTATTGTGTTTTGAACTGTGGTGGACTGATACTTCATCTTATTGTGAAATACTATGAGAATTTGTTAATACTATAAAAGGACTCTTATTTTATCAATCATGTCATAATAGGTCATATACCCTTTTTTTTTTTTTAGTTTCATAATTAAGAGTGGGAGGATTTGATACCTAATTCTCCTTAGGAAAGAGACTAATCAATACCGATTGAGATGTAAGGCTCTTCACAATAGATTACTAGACTATAAAACCATTAAAGTTCTAGATAAGCACGTTCTCACATCCATCTTCCTTTCTAAATTTCTCCCAATATATTAAAAATTAAAAAAGGGTGACCATTTCTTCTTCTCCCACAATATAATAATGGGCGCCTTAGATAAGCAATTATTATGCAATTGATAGAGAAATTACACGAAAGCAAAGAAAAAAAAACTACAAGGACGGGACCCATTCCACCTAATGCGAAACTACTACTGCCGGGCTGTGGACACATGAATCATGATATTCAATTAAATAATTAAAATATCTTAAAACACTAGAATGGTCTTCAAAATGTACCCTAGAGGGGTTGGGAGTTAGAGAATCATAACTGCATTGTAATCCTCATCTCATGAGTACCAATAAAATTCTATCCCTTAGCATCTTGATTTGCCTAATTATAACCTTAAATCTTGTTTCTTATACTTTGGGATTTTTCCAATGGATTACTTTATCAGTGGAGCAAGACTAATTCGATTCTGAATAGTTGAGGCGTCTATAAAAGAAAAGTATGAAATAACATTGGAAGACTCTGCACATGTACTGTACAAGACTAGTTGAATTGAACCAACTCATTTGTAGAAGTTTGGTTCAAGTGGCATGGGTTGATCTTGCTGGGAAGACTAGAAGTTGTCAAATCCATGATCTTTGAAACCGATTTCGTCTTTGATACTGTAAAAGAACTTTATGAAATCTACTACAAAAAGTCTAGATCACCGAAGAAACTCCACAACTAGGTGGAAAAAATCATCAAACTCAGAAATTTTCAATGCTGAAATCCGTGATCATGATGTGAGCAGCAGGTTGTGGAAATAGTTAGGGAGTTTTGTAAGCTTGTTGAATCTACGAATGTAAAGATTGGTTATAATTAAATCTACCCATTGGTTTTGACTTTTGTCCATAGCTGCCGACAATGTCAAAGTGTTCCCACAAACATTGACTTTGTCGATTTCGCATTAAAGGTTTCATACACGTTCTCAATTGAAAGACGGGAGAAAAGTAAATGAACAGTCCATATAGTGAGTAGAAAAAAAATATTATTGGACATTTTTTTTTTTTTGAGAGAAAAGTCTTTTTTTGTAAAAGCAAGATTATTTTGGGGACATACAAAACTTGCTTTCCCTATAATGCCAAGGGTAGTACAATAATAATCACAACCTAAGAAGCATAGACACTACAAACCCCTGCGTATTCGTGTCAAATATGCTAGGAACACTCCTGCATCCAATCCTCATTATATTGGGAGAGAAAAAAATATTTAAAAACAAATTCCTTTGATTTTATTAGATATATTTTTAAAGATTTGATAGTTGTTATTTATTTTTAAAACATAAAATATGGTTATAAATAAATAAGAAATAGCTAAAGATAATATTAATTAATTAACTAATTGTCGTATCAACACTATGCTGTGTCCTAATTTTTCAAGAATTGTCATGTCACCGTGTCGTGTGTCGTATCGTATCCATGTTTATCCGTGTCCATGCTTCTTATATCACAACCCAAAGTGAGTATGCACCCTCTAACAAAGAATCTACTTTTTATCATGTGTACCTACCAACTCTACCTTCAAAAAAAGCTTGGGAGTTCATCAAAAGAAAAAAAAAAAAAAAAAAACTCTATCTTAAAAAAAAAGGCTTGGGAGCTCATCTGCAAGAAGGTGTTCCAATCTAAAGGGGGCATTGTCCCCCTGAGTTGGTTGAGTTATCAAGTGACATACTTATTACCCAAAAAAGTGACATACTTGTGAGATGCAAAAGGTTGCCACCATAGCAGTTGTGCCTATAGGTGGTCTTTTGTCAACCAATGACAAGATTCTCTCTGAGTGGCGCAAATTACTTCAAAGTTAGAAAGTCTTTGTTCAAAAGCAAATAAACAATGATCCAAAGTACTCACTTTGGGTGTATTTCAGGCTTATTAGTGAGTACAAAAAAGATGCCATTTCTTTTCCCCCACTAAATGAGAACCGGTCTCTTTTCTTCATAATAAGCCTGAAATACACCCAGAGTGAGTACTTTGGATCATTGTTTATTTGCTTTTGAAAACTAGAACATCTGATCAGAGCAATTGACAGAGAAGTTCCAGGTTGGTGTAATGGTGTTGAATGGCTCTTTTCTTTCCCCCCCACCCTTCTAAATAAATAGAACTATTCATCATCTCTAGCACCTAGATCTATATGTGACAACTTGTAAAGCAAAACACATTTATGGTCAGGTTGAAGTTGCTGCTTTGTCTCCTTGAAAAGAAAAACAAGTTCAACTTGAAGAGCAGGTACTCATATGTTTCTGATGCCTTTTATTGGGACTACCTCGAAAACAGTTTATTCTATTTAATTTCCTTCTTAGCTGGTGAAATTGAAATGAACCCATTTTTGTTCCTAATTTTTCCTGATGAATAGTTTGTAAAGCACTTAAGAAGGAATTTCAGAATTTCTTATGATCATCTGATTTAAAATTTATGAGTTACACCATGGTGATGAATTTGTCTTATCTTGCATCTTTTGCTTTATTGCATCATTAATCTTTGCATTCAAAATTATTCCTTAATTTAATAGGCACCTTAGGTGCCACTAGACTATATAAAGATTGTAGTTTTAGATACAGTAATGCTATAAATATCGGTATATTACCCATTATTGTGGTTACTGTTAGGATGCGTAGCTCCCTTTGTCATTGTAATGCTGGTGTATCATATGAAGCTCAACATCTGATATATAAAAGGATGAAGGTCATAATTTGATTGTTTTCATTAATAGATAAAAGGATGACTATCTGATACAGTAAAGGAACTTTACGAAATCTATTACCGTAAGATTGGTTTTGATTAATTTAGCAGGTGGAGAACTTAGTCTTAAAAGTCTATAGCAAGTTTTAACTCATTGGCAGAATTCATATTAGTACGTAGCTGCCTACAATGTAAAAGCTTCCCCACATACATTTTGCACACTATTCAAATAATCTTCAATGATTGAATGATTAAAAGGTTTCACAATTTCTCGTGAGAAAAAATAAAATAAAATGAAAGGCAGAGAAGAAAAGTAAATGAACTCTCCCAGTAGTGGAAAGGAAAATGGCGACCATTTCATTTTCAACCACTAGGCCTGAGGGAATACTTTAGATCATTGTTTATACTCTTTTTGAAACTAGAATTCACTAGAGCAATTGACGGAGAAATTACAGATTGCTATTCCTTTTTGCCCAATGCAATGGCACTTTCTGACTCTTATCTTTCTTTCTTTTTCCTTCTTCATCATCTTTAGCCATAGACGTGAGCTTACAAGGAAACTCAATTAAGTGAATTTATTGTAATTTAAGAAATGTCATGCTCTTTTGCAAAATTAGCTTAGACATGTACTTCTTTATGTGGGGAATAATTATCATACATTTATGGTCAGGTTGAAATTGCTGCTTTGTCTACTTAAGAAGAAGAAAAATAAGTGCAATTTAAAGAGCAAGTACTCATGTTTCTGATGCTTTTTTTTTTTGGTTCTTAGCAGGTGAACCCATTGTTGTTACTAATCTTTCCTGACAAATTGTTTGTAAAGCACATAAGAAGGAATTGCTTGCAGAATTTCTTATGATCATCTGATTTAAAGATTATGAGTAACACCATGGTGATGAATTTTTCTTATCTTGCATCTTTTGCCTTATTATTGTATCATTAATCCTTGCATTCAAAATTATTCCTTATGTAATAGGAACCTAATTAGGATAGCATCACTTAAAAGTAATTGACAAGGTTAGATACTGAATTCAAACCATTCTTGTAATACCCGGTCCCAATGGATTAAAAAAAAATAAAAAAAGAGTTTGCTTTAGGTGGGTAATCTAATCAATTTTAACTGTGGGGTAAATAGTAAATAATCATTTATTTAAGAAGTTTGTGGAAATAAAAATAAATAGGTTGTAACCCTAGCAATATTAGGGTATAAATAGAGTTATAAACTTTATTCAATACCTATAGACACTCTTTGACGGCAAGATTTTGAAGGATTTCAAGAAAAGAGAAATTGAAGAATTCTTGAGGTAAGAGCATAGAAAACTTTTCTTTTAGATTTATAAATTTTAATCATCATAGAGATTTATATGTATGAACCATTAGTTAAGAATAGGTAGCAAAATCTAGATTTGATGTATTTATAGGAATCAGCTTTAACGTAAAGAATGAAATGAATTTATTAGGTTTCAATCTTCTAGTAAAGAGATTAGTGTGAATTGGGTTCAAGATAAAAGAAAAGAAAAGAATGCAAAGATAGACACACCTATAGGCTAATAGCATGTTATGTTAACGTGATAGGAAGTAATGGCTTGATGTACACTGCTGTACATGCAGTCAAAGAAAAAGAAAGAAAAGAAAGAAATAAAAGATAACCAACTAGTAGACTATTGACGTGAAGTTAATGGGGTTAATGTACAGTACAAGCCCTATGCCTCCTGTACATGCAGAAAAAGTAAAAGAAACAAAATAAAAGAAGTTCATATGCATACTAGTAGGCTACTGACGTGAAGGCTAAAAGAAGTGAGAGGCTAACGTAGGCTCCTGCAAGAAATAAAATTGTGAAGGCTTCCTGACTGTACTCGTTGAGAGAAGATATAAAATAAATAGTAATAGTGGGAAAGAATAATGTTAGGCTTAAATTTTGTACGTCAAGAGTAAATAGCATTGTTTATGTCAATTAATAGATTTTGATTATTATACAATTGATTTAGGATTTGGTTTGTGAATTTTGAAAAGAAGAGATAGAGAGTATTAAGAGATTTCTTGCTTGCTAGAGGTAAGTAACTTTATCCTTAACTAGTGTTTTCTCAATTCTATATGTTAAATGTTCCTATTTGCAAACTTATTATTATAGTTTTATTATTCTGTTATGCCAAAAATGAATTTGTTTCGAAACATCAGAAAAATTATTGTATTTGTAAAGCATTGTTTTACTTGAAAAATTCGGATCAAGCATGTGATTATATGTTACAAGTATCTCTATACAACTTATTTGTTAAACTGATTTGTTTACTGTACGTAAATATGGATAAGGTTTGAAAATCACTATGTTTTGGAATTCAATTATATTTTATATATGTTTTGATTTTTGAAACCTCTCAGTCTGACTATGTTCTGGGCCCCGCCAATGGGGATTATACGTTGGTATCGAAACTAGTTTCATTCTGGGGTTTGCCACCGACCTATGTGTGGTTTTTAGGTCTTGTCACAAGGATAATGTGGCTGTAATCACTAAAGACTGTTTAGTATATGTATTATATCTATATCCGTATCCGTATCCGTATCCGAATCTGAATCTAAATTTGAATCTGTATTTGAATCTGAATCTGAATCTGTATTTGAATCTGAATCTGAATCTGTATTTGAATCTGAATCTATATTTGAATCTATATTTGTATTGGAAACTATATCTGTATTTATTTCTAAATATGTTGAATTTACTATTTGCAAATCAAATAATATATTTTATTTTGTGAACTAAACCAAATGCTTTATCAAAACAATCATTTGAGAATTTTGTATTACCTATGTATATCCGTTTTTAACTAAAGTGTGTTTGATCCGACTGGATAAGGATATTGGTTATTTACTGGGCCTCCTAGCTCACCCCCCATTTATTTCCCCATTTCAAATTCTGAGGATTAATTAGCGCAAACGTTGCAAGGGAGTAGTGTGGGAAGAAAGTTAGACAAGATTATCAAGCGTATCATGATTGCTATTTTTGTGATTTTGTGAGAGACCCTTGTTTAAGAAAATTTTGGATTATTGATGTTATGAAATTTAATTATTTGATACATTCTTGATTAGTGGATTATTTTGGAGATTTTAATTTCATTTGGTGCTAGTATTGTAATTTGTTAGTGAGGCCTGGCACACTTGTAAGGCAAAGCTTTATGGGTGTGCGGCCGTTGTCACGTGTCGAGCTCATGCTTTGGGTTCGGGGCGTGATAATTCTAATTCTAACTTTCACCTAGTTTGCTGTTATTATAATGGATAAATATATAAAATAGATATATTTTTTTGCCTGTTACATAGACTTTGGGTTTCACTTGGAAGCATAGAGCTGGGACATTTGGCTCAATGAACTTATGCGAAATGGATGTTCCTGTATGTTTGTGTTTGTTATTGACTTATTGTTACAAAGCAGGTTGCTAGCTTGAGGCAATGATTGGATCATTCTATTGCACCTGATGGGCTTGTGGGAGATCGAACGGGAGAAGTTCCAGCTTCAAGTTTTCCTATTAGTGCACAACAAATTTGTAAAGTTATTAAGAAGAGCAAAGACTTGACCTTCCTACTCACAAGGTAATATTGAGAAACAGAGTTGAGTTTTTTCCTTTGATATTTGAATGTGATTTTATTCCAATAACATCTAGCACTGAGTTAGTTCATTTGCAATTTATTATAGCCATTGATTTAAGAAGGGAGTAGAAATGGCAGAAAGTGCAGTTAGCCTGGCTATAGAGTATTTGGTCCCGTTGTTAGCCCAAGAAGCAAGATTGCTTAAGGGTATACACGGCAAAGTTACAAGCATCAAAGATGAATTGGAGATCATGCAGTCCTTCCTTAAGGATGCTGATGCAAGGGCAGAGATAGGAGGCATGAGCAATGTTGAGAAAGCATGGGTGAAACAAGTAAGGGAAGAATCTTTTCACATAGAAGATCTTGTGGATGAATACATACTTCATTTATCCAAAGGTTCTCATGGGCAAAGGCGACGCCTCCATTTCATCCAAAAGATTTTTCAATTTACCATAAAACTGAAAGCAAGGCATGTGATAGCCTCTAAGATTCAAGATATGAGCAATAATCTCAAGGAAAAGAGTCGGCTGGCTATAACATATCGCTTCAACCTTACAGAGCAAGGGGGATCGAGCAGTGTTGCTAGAAATGATGCATGGCATGACCCTCGAGTGGCTGCCCTTTTCATTGAGGAAGCTGATGTTGTGGGGATTGATTTTCCCAGAGACAAATTGATAAACTGGTTGGTAGAAGAATCCTCTAATCGCATGGTAATTTTGGTAGTCGGCATTGGTGGCCTTGGCAAGACCACTCTTGTCAAGAAAGTGTACGAAAATGACAAGGTGGCAGCACACTTTGATTCTCGTGCTTGGATCACAGTGTCTCAATCATACAAGACAGAGGAGCTATTAAGGGACATGATAAAACAATTCTACAAGGCAACGAAGGAGTCAATTCCTGGGGATATTGACACAATGAAAGAGACACAGCTAATGGAGCAATTGAGGCTATATTTACATGAGCATAGGTATGTAATAGTTTTTGATGATATATGGAAAAAAGAGTTTTGGGAACACATACAACTTGCATTACCTAATAATGAAAAAGGCAGTAGAATATTAATCACATCCCGAAATGAAGATATTGCTCCCTCTAATTATATGTACAAACTGCCATTTCTTCCTTTTGAAAAAGCCTTGGAGTTATTCTACAAGAAGGTGTTCCAACGTGAAGGGGGGCAATGTCCTCCTGATTTTGTTGAGTTGTCACGTGACATTGTTGAGAGATGCGGGGGGTTGCCACTAGCAATTGTGGCTATAGGCGGTCTTTTGTCAACCAAAGACAAGGTTCTCTCTGGATGGCATAAATTGCACAAAAGTCTTAGTTCAAAGCTAAAAAGTAATCCTAAACTCACAGATATCACCAAAATTCTATCCTTCAGTTATCAAGATCTACCTTACAATCTCAAAGCTTGTTTCTTATATTTTGGCATGTTTCCAGAGGATTACATTGTTAGTTGTGCAAGACTAATTCGACTTTGGATTGCAGAGGGCTTTGTAAAAGAAGAGGAAGGGATAACATTGGAGGAGGTTGCACAAGACTACTTGAGCCAACTCATTCACAGAAGCTTGGTTCAAGTGGAATGGGTCGATTTTAGAGGCAAAACTAGAAGTTGTCGAGTTCATGATATGATGCGTGAGGTCATTCTTTCTAGGTCAGAGGAGTTGAGTTTCTGTCATGTTTCAATAAATAATAGCTCAATTTTTCATGGAATTGGTCGGCACCTCTCCATTCAAAATAATGTAAATCCTCAGTTGGAAAGTTTTACTCGTTCCCAGACTCGTTCTATTCTCATTTTGGGGATAGATGAAGTGCCTAATTCTTTTCTTACTACTTGTTTTCAAAAGCAAATTTCAAGCTCATGAAAACAATGGATTGATGAATGATGCTCCTATTGATTACATTCCTAAAGAAGTGGGTAACCTCTTCCATCTAGTAAATATTTAAGCCTGAGAGATACGAAAGTAGAGAAGTTTCCGAAGTCCATAGGTCAACTAAAAAACCTAGATCACTTTGGATTTGAAACGTTCTCGGCAGTCAACTGAGTTTCAGTGGAATTGGATCGGCACCTCTGGGCATTCAAGAATAAGCTACGTATCTTGCGGCCACCTTGAAGACAATGATAGAATACAATATTAATTTCCTAGGAGTTCCCTAAAGATACACAGTGGCATTCTAGGTCTCATTACAATCCTTAGGAAGCTTGAAGTGCCTAAATGAAGCCTCTTCATTGCCCTTTTACTACTTGTTTTGAAAATTGGGACAAGCTTGAGGAAGTTGGACAATCTCATTTTGAATGCTCCTATTGATTACATTCCTAAAGAAGTGGAGTAGACCTATTCCATCTAAAATATTTAAGCCTGAGATGGTACGAAAGTAGAGAAGCTTCCGAAGTCCTAGGTAAACTAAAAAACCTAGAGACTTTGGATTTGAAACCAACTCGGGTGTCTAGTTACCAGTGGAGATTAGTGGGCTAAGTAAGCTACGATATCTTGCGGCCTACCTTGAAGACAATGATATTGAATACAATATTGCCTTTCCGAGGAGGGGTAAAGTCTACACAGTGGCATTAGGTGTTTACAATCCTTAGAGAAGCTTTCTAAGATGAAGCCAACAACATTGCCCTTATTACAAGAATTGGGAAGTTTGAAGACAATTGAGGAAGTTGGAAATCTCTATATTGAAAAGAGAATGTGGGATAGCTTTGTGCACAACGCTAGAGAAAATGAGCCACCTTCTATCGTTGGAAATTTGTGCAACAAGTGACCTCCTTCAAGAATTTCTTGAATTGCCAATTGACTGTCTTCTCCTCCACCCCTCCTTCAAGCTCTCTGCCTAAAAAAGTTTCGACTTGAATGGATTCCCAAACTCAAGAAGTATAGTTACAATCCGTTTTTAATCTTTTCAAGATTAATGGATGGATTCCATTCAAGGTCAACTTCGAGCTCTGCCTAATATTGAGTTACAATTTATCTTTGGCTTCAACGATTGGATACGAAGGTGATCAATTACATATTGAGAGGAGGATCGAGCTCTGCCTAATTTATCATGGATCTTTGGCTCACGTTGGATACGAAGGTGAGCAATTACATATTGAAGGAGGAGGCTTTCGAAATTCAAGAGTCTAGGATTGAATTTGAGAGGATTGATAATAGGTTGATAATGAGAGAAGGTTCCTTGCCTCTTCTTGAAAGGCTTTCAATTGGACCTAGTCCACTGCTAAAGGAGGTGCCCTCTGGCATCCATCATCTAAAAAGCCTAAAAATCTGCAATTTGCTAAAACGATATCTGGGAATTAGTGCATTAGTTGCGAATGCCGTGGGAATTAGATGATTAGGTCTGCAACCAGATGAAGATTTTTGATTTTAAAGTGGAAAGTCAAGCATATTCCCTCTGTTATATTCTTTTATAGGACCAAAGGGGAAAACTACAAGTCGTACAAAATTGGTGATCCAGAATTATGAAGCGTTTGCAAAGTTAATTCATAGAGAACCAAAGTGCCCTCACCGCTTTCAAAAAATTACAGGTACTCCCCACCCACTAAGCCATTAGACTATTACATTTACAGTTCTACCCAAGGTTTCATACTTTTGCTACTAAATAATGAAAAAGTTTAGATAAAAGAAAACAACCCAAATAGTTACTGTAATCTTTTAATCCTTCGTATTTTTTCCTCTTTCTGATACCATTGCTGACAATTCAATTGGACAACAACCAATGGGGATATTTTTAGTGAACAAAAAGTTCTAAGATGAATTTTCCATTTGTAACATTATGGTCGAATTGAACTTATTATTGTTGTAACCAAACTGAGCCCGTTATTAAATTAAATTTATCTTTTACTATTGCTCAATTACCATTGTGACAGTTGCAATATGCCATGCATTGTTTATATCTTTACTACATTGTTGCTAATTGTTAGGCTTCAAATGCCCAATGTCTCAAGGATTTTCAAGTGTCAGATCAAACAAGATACTGCTCTTTTCTCAATCTACCAGACATCAGTGGTTGATTCTCCCCTGCATTGCTGCCTCTGTCATTGTATTGTTGTAATGGTGTTATCTTTTCTATATCAAGCATATGAAACCTCTTGAACTCATGCTATGCAAAAGAGTGATGTTTTAGTTAAATTTATTTGTCTGTCTTTTTCAGAGTTGTGTAAGTATGTCAAGTATTTCATGGGAATGCTCACATGTAATGGCTTTGATGTAGCCCAAAATTCTATTTTATGACATTTGCTTATAATTTGTGAAAGAGTAAACTCTATGTTTATGTTTTCTTTATTCATCAAAAGAATAAATTAAATTAGAAAACTATTATGAACAGGCTTCTTTGTTCTGATTAGGGAGTGAGTGTCCTCAATTGTCTTTAAAAACAAAGATGTTGTATCTGGTGTGTAGTTGTCATTACTGTTTTGTATAGTTTTCTTTCTTGTTGTTGTAGTGTTGCTACCTTGTTTGTGCAGGTTCTGTTTTGATCTTTGGTAGGTGTTGCTAGTTTGCTGTGTTGATGCAGCTTTTGCTAGTTATTTTTGAACCTCTTGTATTATGGTTCTTGTTTCAATAAATTTAACTCATCAATATTTCAAAAACAAAAACTAGAAATTTTTGTGCCATATGCACCATTATTCATAATGATAAAAATGTTAGTCCAATTCTAATCAATAAGCCCAACACAGTTTCAATTAGTATTAAACACTATGTATTCAGTTAATGATGAGTTTCTTCCCCCAAAGGACTTTCATATCTTACAACCCGGTTTTGGGTAGGAAATCCTAACTGTACATTGAAATTCCTAATCCTAGAGGCTGATTGACTATAGCTTCCTTATTTCTTTCTCAAACCTTGTTAATGGATGGATGAGTTCATAAATTAGCTTGTCATTGCCACTTTAGGGTCTTGCATGAAAATTTATCCTCACCAGATATGCCACTTCATGAAGTAGTTCTGCTGAAATTTACTTATTTCAATGAACATCTCGATAGCTGACAGTTTCTATGCAATTTTTAATGGAAGTTGTGACTCCCTTATTATTCTTTAAAAAGTATGTACCAGGTGATCAAATTTTGTTTTCCTTTCAATCTCTTGGCCCATGAAAGTGTAAAATGCTAATAGATGGCAGTGTGTCAAAGAATATATATAGCATTATAATAGTATATATGAATACATTCTCATAGTAAAAAATTGGAGAATTATAAATATTAAAATTTAATATGCCAAGCTTATATGTTATTATCCCGTATGCACTGCTAGTTTTATAAACTTAAACAAAGCTACTGAGCTTGGAGTGTCACTGATGGGCCCTGATCTTAGCAGCTCGAATGCAGAGAGGTGTGAACCAACGGAACTCCATGATGCATGCCGATCGGATGGATCCGGTGGTGTGGGACCGGAAGGATCCCACATGTGTGGTGGGTGAACAAAGAAAGTTCTTCCACCTTGCACTTTGTTTGCCTGAGCTTGCTTGTGATGTTGTTCAAGTATTTTTGACACAGAGTAAATTAAAGTCTCTCCAATCAACAATACAATTCTGCTATCTTTATCCTCCGGTCATCATCTCTCTTTAGGTTGATCTTTGGAGGCTTTTGCTCCACATTTTGCTCCATATTTTGTCTATTGCCACCTTGAGAAAAATTTATAAAACATTACAAATCAAATGAACAATTACAGAAGCTATTGAAAATGGATTCCTATATGTATATTTATATGGCATGTCAGAAGTTGCAATTTTCTATGGTATCACAAATTATTTTTTATGTCAAGACTATGTGTTTCTAATTTGACTTGTAGATGGAACAGAAAAATATGTTTTCATTGATTTGGTGAATGGGTAGATCAAATGAAAATTTTGTTATAAGGTCTCACAATTAATCCTGTATTGTGCAGGCCCTTTTAGCACTTTTCCAAAGAACAAGCACAAGTAATGAGAAAAACACTTTTCTTCAAAAAGTACCCTATAGGGGTTATGAAGTTGGAGAATTTAACAGCATGATTAAGTCGTTTATCCTCAACATTCCAATCTAATTGTAGTTTATAAAAGAAAGTGAGCATATAAGAAAATAATTATATATATAATATATGACACATATTTAAACAATGTGCTTTATGTTACACTAATATCGATTTTCAAAGATAACACCAAAGTATTGGTAGATAGCAAAAGAAATGAGAATCCCCCCCACACCCGCTCCAAAAATAAAAGAAAATGAAAATGTAAAATAAGAATCAAAATCACATGTATTGTGTCAATACTATAGTTGACTTAAGCATAGCACAATAAATCAAAGTATTCAACTGCCATGATATTGAAACATGTATATTTTTTAACAATGAAAATAAAAAGAAAAAAAAAAAAAACTATTGTCTTTTATATCAAAATGATATATATATAGGAAATAATAACATATACAATTATATATATATATATCATATTTATATTTATATGCGATATTTTTCTGCAAAAGACATAAAAATATATTTATCAAATATATATGAGATATATATAAGTATCAAAATATATTTATGATAAAATCAATAATATATTTGTGATAGCAGGAAGCAATAATTGGACAACAACCATTATTCAATGTCGCCTCTAAACTTTCGATTTGAACAATTGACCTCCCAATTAGTGATAATTGCTATAGTATATACCATTTTTCATCTAATTTGAGAGTAAAATTTGACAGAAAATAGCACAGGTGAGATCTGAGCAATTGAGGGATTATTTTGGTAATTTTCAAACATTGTGTGAAATTTATAATTAATTAAAATTATCTTTTTATCTTTGTTATCCGTATCGTATCGGTGCATCCTTGATGTCGACATTAGTGAAACAAGTATATATGAGTGTTTATTTAAATCATCCTGACTAAATTGTATTATCTTTATCTTGTGGTTCATCGCTTTAGGTTGTTGATATTTTAGGGGCTTGTGCTCCATTATTTTCATCCAAATTTTGTTTCTTTGTTGCAACCTTGAATGTGAATTCCGTATATTGCAGCTGAGATTTTTCTATAGTGGCACAAATTATTTTTTATCGCAAGACAATGTTTATGTTTGACTTGTAGAAGAAACAGAGAGACTGGTTTTGATTAATTTGGTGAATTGACTAATTCAAATGGTTGATCCAATAATAGTGCTTCCAGCTTTTGCTAATTTGATGAATCTTACACTTTACGAAGGAGGTAGAGACAAATATAGTGTTTAATAGACAGCATAAATGCAAAATTGACCTTTGGGCCTTAAAAGAGGTTGGCCCCTTTTTAGTAAGAGATATTAAATGGGTAGTGAGGAATGGCTCTTTAATGAACTTTTGTGCTGACTCTTGACCTTTGAGCAGCCTATTAGGCTTAAAATGAGAAACCTTATTGTTGTTGGTGCATGCCTTTTTAGTGGAAAATTCCTACTCCTAGAATTGTGTTTTTCCTGATGGCTTATGTTGTCTGGGAACAATAGCATAGTAGAGGAATGGCTCATACCTTAGACTATTGAAGATACATTTTGTGCTGAAATCTGTGAGCCTTGGAGCAGCCTATTAGGTGTTTGTTATGTAGAGAAACCTTATTGTTGTTGGTGCATGCTGACATGGAAAATTCCTACTCCTAGAATTGTGTTTTTCCTGATGGCTTTGTTGTCTACACAACAATAGCATTTCTAGTGAGTGATACCATACCAATGACTATTAAAGATACAGTTCATAAATTGTGATGTAATAATCTAATAGTGTTTGTCATAGAGTAGATGGACTGCTCCATAAACAAATTAATCAAAACCAGTCTCTCTATATAAGATGAGTGGTCCCAAGTGGGTCAAGTGTATCACTTCGGTTATGTGCTAGATATTTTGGGTTTAGTTTTCAAGCCCATAGCAAGCCAATAATTGAGTTTAAGCTCGGTTTATATCATATCAAGTCCTATGTTCACGAATCTGTTTGTGAACAATTTTTTTTTTCTTGGGCTCGGCTCATTTTTCAAACAAGTCTAAACTAAGGTTCAAGCGTGGCATTTTTTTTTAATTTAAATAAATAAACATCATTGAGTTTTTTTATCAAGTCAAGCTTGAGCTATTAATGAATGGCTTGATTCATTTATAGTCCTAAAAGTTTGCTTACACTTGTAACATTTTGATAGTTGTCACACACAAATAAAAAATAAAAAGTAAAATAAAAGATAGAGAACTAAAATAAATTGAAAAAAGCGTAATAGAAGACTCAATATCATGAGTTGGAAATCATGAGAAAATTATACATTTTTTGAATTTTTATCTTGCAGAAAATGAGAGTTCTCTAACCTTAGTTATAGAGCTATTATGGAAGCATAAGAAGTGTTAATGCGTGGGATTAGTTACCAATAGTGAAGTTATAAAGATGGTGGTGAGGATGATACATATGATAGAGAGAGAGAGAGAAGTAACATTTAATCATGTTGGAATTTGGGCCTTTTGGGTAGGCCCAAATTGGTTCCCATATGGGCAACCCATTAAGACAAAGTCCTAGGGTTTTTGTAGTGTATCATATAAATTTTATTATTCTAGATAGACATAGAGGAATAGACACAAATAACCAAATGAGAGGCACATCCAAGGGTTTTTGTAGTGTGCCATATAAAATTGTATTATTCTAGATAGACACAACGGAATAGACACACAAATAGCCAAATGAGAGGCACATGCAAACCCTAGGCTTGGTTATGTCGATCTAATTTGGTTTTGTCCTCAATGAGAAATGCTATTAGTAAATAGTAGTGACTATGACTAGACTTCATATGTTGTTTTAGATATTGGGTAATTAGATCTAGCTAAGTTGCTGGAAGCCTGAAAAAACATATATGATTTAAGCATGATCTTTGTTGAAAATGGCAGTTAGTTCGTCAACAAGAATCGCATTGGAAAGACAGAGAGGGAGACAAAAGTTAGTAATTGAGATGCAAACTAGAAGAGATAGTACCAGCTGTTCACATATGAGATTCACTAAAATAATTAAGACACCTTAATCAAGATGTTAATAAATAATAATTCAATTAAGACACCTTAATCAATCCACTATTCTCGTGTAAAAAGAAAAAATTTGTCTTGTGGTTTGATGGTTTCTCAAATATACGATTATTTTTTCTCAAATCTAACTTAGATCTTGACTCTGCTATCCAATGAGTCAAAATCTTGTTTTAATCATACAAAAAATTTTGACTCTATCTCCATCCCTTCTTTTAAGATTTTTTGTCTTTCAAAAATACTACCAGCATGGCAACACATGCCATCTACTGACTCCACAAATATAGGCCATATATATTTGTTTTTACTAGACTCAATTGGAAAGTATGAAAAGACAATGGAGGTTTCTTTTTCTTTTTTCTTTTTATTTCTCATCTTTGTGTCAGAAAAATATCACATGTTTCAATAAAATGAAAATGGCAGTCTGACAGTATGGCTCTAAATCAGACATATTATATAGTACACGGATCAAACAAGTGGCCAACGTCTGATGAGCTCCTCATTTGTAGTATTAATTGTATTTGTGCTTAAAAAAAAGTATTAATTGTATTTTCATGCACCGCAAGCAAATCCAGAGAGTCAAGTTACTGCCTATTTCTTAAAGACTCTGTGTAATAGAATATAAAATATATATTTTTGCTGGCTTTTGGGATCGAATCTCGTGATGAGCCAAAAGATTCAGGCTTTTCTAAGCCTTTCACCGAAAATTAGTAACATACCTGCTTCTTCTTACAAGTTGGAGCTTTCACGCATTAATTTTCTCTTCTTTCTTTTCCAAAGAGTTATGTGGGTGTGCCACCCATTTCTCCGAAACTGTTCTGCTCTGCGCCTAAATTGCACTGCACTTGTCTTCTGTTCATTTAGTGCTCTGTTCTATTTTTCTTTCATTTGGCTGAAGCCCATTGAAAATCAACACCAAGAAGAAGCTTTCTTCTCTGCTCAACCTCTCTTTAAGCACCAAAAGCCGTACGGTTGTGACTTGTGAGGATCGAGAATGATGGAATCATGCTGAGATGGCTGGTGGAGAGTCCAAGTTGGGCTTGAAGAAGCCGAGAAAGATCACTCCAAGGCCAAGGAGTAACTTGACTGGCCATGGAGGTGCCGAGCACGCCATTAAGGATTATAAAGAAACGAGACTGGGCTCGAGGAACCGAATAGCTCGCAGCAATTCCATATAGGCTCGAAGGAGCCGAAATGGGTCTAGAAACCATGGGGGAACGAAGAAGGCTCGCAATGTTGAAAATGACCGAACAAGTATGTCGGACTCAATAAGGCCGAAAAGAACTAGACCAAGGCCGAATAGGGCCTATGGAATCAAAGCAGAGTCCGAGCAGGCTCATATCAATGCCGAGGAGGAAAAGACCGATGCCGAACAGGTCCCACGGAACCAAGGCAAAAGTCCGAGCAAGCTCATATCGATGCTGAGGAGAAAAAGACCGAGGCTAAGGTGGCCTTTGACCTCCCATGCATGTGCCGAACATGCTGAGAAAGGTCACAGTGAGACTAGATATATGCTGAGGAGGGCTATAAGCTTAATCAGACTCTAGATTAAAGCTTGTAGTAAAAAAAGACCACATGAAGCCCAGGCCGAACTGAGCTTTGATCGGACAACATGTGCACTAGTATGTTTCCTTTCCTTTGTTGAGCCTGCTGTAATGAGCAGAAATATCATATGTTGCTCTTGGTTGAATCTCTGTAATAAACTCACTTCATCCTTGAACTTTTTGTTGACGAACTGAGACATCACAGCGCCGAAGCTTGAAGTGCAGATCCCCACAGACGGCGCCAATTGAAGGTGGGATTTTTCACGTTATAATGGAACCGCATCAAACCTCACAACACGATGAATCTCAGTCCATTGGAGATTGTTGGATGATATAATAGAGTAAGATACCAAACACATAATTTTAGGTGGTTCGGCAATTTGCCTACGTCCACATCTGGACCTATAATATATCAAATATTGCTGTAAATATAATAACATACAATGACCGAACACCCTGAGAGATACCCCTCTCCAGTCTCTTTTCCAATTTTCTGCCTCTCTGCCCTTTTTTCTGTCTTTTTGCAGCCCCCCTTCACGTTGCTTTTCCCTTCCCTTTTATAGAATTATTTGTCCTAGAATATAGTAGAACCTTACAGAACATATACGTGATATTTTGTAGATATTTATAAGATATTTTATGGACTAATCCAAGCTGTAAAATGTATATGTAATGTGCTGTAAAGTGAAGACCAAACCCAACTTTGCTTCCTATTTTATTTGTAGCCATATACTTGTCTTAATCAATTTTTCCCCCTACAATATCTATTTAAACAAGAATGTATCATTGTATTAAGCAAGTCAATAGAAATAAGAATTATTCTCTCTTCTTTAATTTCTTAACAATCACATTTACAGTATTACCAAGGTCTTCATACTTACAATTGAAACTTTTCTTATTAACGTTTTGCCACTACATAATGAGAAATTTAGATAAAAGGAAAAAGTCCAAATCGTTACTGTAACCTTTCAATCTTCCTTGTTTTTTATTTTTACTTTTTCTTATTCGGTTATACTACTGCTTCTAACTAAATAGCTTCTATTGGAACAGGACAATAGCCATTATGGGAGATATTTTTTGTGAATCAAAGTTTCTCTTGTTCTACTATGAATAACTCATTTGTAAAATTATTATGGGATCTGTAAAGACTTTTTGTACTGCAGAATTATATATTTGTTTGCCTTACCAAATGGTTAAGGATCACTGTATATTTATAATGATTTACAAGAAAGATTGATACAAAACAAATGAATGTCTATCATGATATTAACAAGATGAAGTCCCTGTTTTGTAGCTAGATAATGTTTATCTGATCATGCTTGATATTATCTTCTGTTGCTGCAGAATTTGATTTCAAATGATTGAAATCCTTAACACTCCCCCTCAAGTCCAACGGTATAGGAATAACGTTGAGCTTGGAACGAAGAAGAACAAACCTACTAGAAGACAGCGGTTTGGTTAAAAGGTCCGCAAGCTGGTCGTGAGTAGAGAGAAACTTGACCAGAAGTGATTTGGAGGCGACCATGTCACGAACAAAGTGGAAGTCTATCTCAATGTGTTTGGTCCGGGCATGGAAAACTGGATTGGTAGAAAGGTAAGTTGCACCAATATTATCACACCAAAGAACAGGGGCAGATGAAGAGGATTGACCAAGTTCCTGCAGTAGAGACTGAAGCAAGCACCTTTTTACTTCAGCCATTTACTTCAGCAGCAGCGTTAGCAAGAGCTTTGTACTCTGCTTCAGTGCTGGAGCGAGCAACTGTGGCTTGTTTCTTGCAGCGCCAGGAGATGAGGTTCTTACCCAAGAAGATACAGTAACTGCCTGTAGAACGACGATCATCACGTGAGCCAGCCCAATCAGCATCAGAAAAGGCTTGGATGGTCGGAGAAGAGCTTCTATAAATTTGAAGACCAAAGTGCAGTGTGTTCTTTAAATACCGCAAGAGACGCTTGACAGTCTGCCAATGAGGAAGAAGGGGTTTTTGCATGAACTGAGATAACTTGTTGACCGTGAATGCAATGTCAGGCCTTGTGAGAGCTAAGTATTGAAGAGCTCCTACGGTGCTTCTGTAAAGTGTGAGGTCAGGGAAGAGCTCACCCTCAAAGGCAGAAAGGCTGGTAGTTGAAGCCATTGGAGTAGTGATGGGTTTGGCCTCACTCATTTTGGTGCGGTGAAGTAAGTCTATGATGTACCGATGCTGAGAGAGTATAATACCATGCGGATTGGATAGAACCTCGATTCCAAGAAAGAAATTGAGATTTCCTAAGTCTTTAACCGCAAAATCGTGAGTGAGGGACAGTAGCAAATCATCAATAGACTCAGGTTTGGAAGCAGTTATAATAATATCGTCAACGTAAATTAGAATGAACATTGTGAGAGATGGGGTCTTGTAAATAAACAACGAAGAGTCAGAACGAGACCCATGAAATCCCAAATCTATAAGTTTGTTGCTGAGACGAGAAAACCAAGCCCCTGGAGCTTGTTTCAACCCGTAAATTGCTCGCTGTAACTTACAAACATGATTGGGATAAAGGGAATGTTTATAGCCTGGGGGTTGAGACATAAAGACCTCTTCCGATAGATTACCGTGAAGAAATGCATTTTGGATGTCAATTTGTCTAAGATGCCAGCCAGATGAAATAGCAAGTGAGAGTACAGTACGTACCGTAGTTGGCTTGATGACGGGGCTGTAAGTCTCATCATAGTCAACTCCGAATTGTTGATGAAATCCCTTGGCAACCAGCCGAGCTTTGTGCCGTTCAACAGTACCGTCTGCCTTGCGTTTAACCCGAAATACCCATTTGCATCCAATGAGATTTTGAGATGAATGGGGTGGAACTAAGGTCCATGTTTGATTGCGCAGGAGAGCATCAAACTCGAGATTCATGGCATGACGCCATTCACGACTCTTGACTGCCATGGTGAAGCACGTGGGCTCAGGGACGGAGAGAGGACCAGCAGTAACGGCAAGAAGAGCCGTGGGAAGAGGGTAACGGATCGTCCCATCAGTGGCTACCTTTGGCTTGGAGATTTGGTTCTTTGAACGGGTAATCATGGGGTGTGAGGAGGGTGGAGGAAGAAGAGGGGCAGAGCTGGGATCTGTTTGGGAAGAAGGTTCTGGAGATGCCGCTGGTGTGAGGTGCGGATTATGTGTGGTAGTGGGCTCGGCTTGGGGAGAGGCTGTTTGAGTGGGGATTATGGGCTCGGCCTGGATGTGGGCAGCAGATACGGGCTGAAGGCAGGGAGCTGAAATGGGCTCAGTTGTGACTGCAGAGGCGGCCCGAGAAGGAGTGCTGTCTTGAGGTGCTGTGCTGGACCAAGCTTGTGAAGAGAGCAGTGGGTACGGCCCAAGGAGAGAAACGGGTGGACTGGTGGGTGTTTGGGCTGGGAAATGAAGTGAAGATTTGGTTTTTAAAAAAGGAAACAGTGACTCAAGAAAAATAACATCTCTAGAGATGTAGAGACGACCAGTGGGTATATGGAGACATTTGTAACCATGGTGGAGTAGACTGTAGCCTAGAAAAACACATTGAAGAGAGCGGGGTTGAAGTTTGTGAGAGTTGTAAGGCCGAAGATTAGGCCAACATGCACAGCCAAATGTTTTGAGAAATAAATAATCAGGAGTGGACTGGAATAATTTTTCAAAAGGGGATTTGTGGTGAAGATTTGGTGTGGGAAGACGATTAATAAGGTAGCAAGCAGTTTGAAAAGCATCATCCCAATACCGAAGAGGCATATGAGCATGGGAGAGAAGAGAGAGACCAGTTTCAACTATATGGCGATGTTTGCGCTCAATGGAACCTTGTTGTTGGTGAGTATGGGGACAAGAAACACGATGGACAACACCACAGTTTGTAAAGAAGGTGGAGAGGGAGCGATATTCACCACCCCAATCAGTTTGAACAGTTTTAATTGGAGTGTTAAAAAATCTCTCAACATATTTTTGAAATTTGAGAAAAATATTATAGGCATCACTCTTTTTTGTCATAGGATATAACCAAGTGTAACGACTCGAAGCATCCAAAAAAGAGACATAATATTTAAATCCATTTTGAGAACATATTGGGGATGGTCCCCAAACATCAGAAAAAATTAAATCCAATGGACAATTATATTGAGAGGAAGATGGAGAAAAAGATAATTGCTTGCTTTTGGAATTAAGACATGCTAAACAAAAAGTTTTATTAGAATTTGAATTGGGAAGTACAGGAAGACCAAAACGTGAAATAATTTGAGAGACAGTACGAAGGGCAGGGTGCCCCAACCTAGAGTGCCACTGGGGATGTGAGACTCGTTCGCCTACAAACGCGGTAGGATTTTTATTGGACTGGTGGTGTTTCTTGATGAAGAAAGGAAAGGGATAGAGGCCATTTCTACTCGGGCCGTGCACCAATGTTCTCCGCGTTGCCTGATCCTTCACAGAAAAAAATTTAGGGTGAAGTTCAACAAATGTGTTAGTATCTGTAGTAAATTTTTGAATTGACACAAATTTTGTGAAATCTGAGGAACATGTAACACATCATTCAATTGAAAAGAAGAGGATGGGGAGAGAATGTGGGTAGTCCCAACATGTTTAATGGGAAGTCCGGTACCATTGCCAACACGGACTATTGTTATACTTGTTAGGCTTCAAATGCCCAATGTCTCAAGGATTTTCAAGTGTCAGATCAAACAAGATACTGCTCTTTTCTCAATCTACCAGAACATCAGTGGTTGATTCTCCCCTGCATTGCTGCCTCTGTCATTGTATTGTTGTAATGGTGTTATTTTTTCTATATCAAGCATATGAACCTCTTGAACTCATGCTATGCAAAAAAGTGATGTTTTAGTTAAATTGTATTTGTTGTCTTTTTCAGAGTGATTTAAGTATGTCAAGTATTTCATGGGAATGCTCACATGTAATGACGTTGATGTAGCCCAAAATTCTATTTTATGACATTTGCTTATAATTTGTGAAAGAGTAAACTCTATGTTTATGTTTTCTTTATTCATCAAAAGAATAAATTAAATTAGAAAACTGTTATGAACAGTCTTCTTTGTTCTGATTAGGGAGTGTGAGTGTCCTGAACTGTCTTTAAAAACAAAGATGTTGTATCTGATGTGTGGCTGTCATTACTGTTTTGTGTATTTTTCTTTGTTGTTGTACTGTTGCTGCCTCGTTTGCTGCTGGTTCTGTTTTGATCTTTGGTAGAGATGTTGTTAGTTTGATGAATCTTTTGCTGATTAATTTCCAACCTCTTGTAATTTGGTTCTTGTTTCAATAAATTTAACTCATCAATATTTCCACCAAAAAAAAAAAATTAGAAAATGTTTTGCCATGCATAATGGTAAAAATGTTAGTCCACTTCTAATCAATAAGCCCAACGCAGGTTCAATTAGTATTAAACACTATGTATTCAGTTAATGATATGAGTGTCTTCCCCCAAAGGACTTCCATATCTTACAACCTGGTTTTTGGTAGGAAATCCTAACTTTACATTGCAATTCCTAGTCCTAGAGGGTGATTGATTATACGTTCCCTATTTCTTTCTCAAAACTTGTTAATGAATAGGTTCATAAATTAGCTTGTCATTGCCACTTTAGGGTCTTACATGAAATTTATTCTTACCAGATATTCCACTTTATGTAAAGTAGTTTTGCTTAAATTTACTTATTAAAATATTGAACATCTCGATAGCTGACAATTTCTTTGCAATTTTTAATCAAAGTTGTGACCCCCTTATTTTTTTTTCATAAGTATGTACCAAGTGATCAAATTTTGTTTTCCTTTAATCTCTTGGCCATGAAAGTGTAAAATGCTAATAGATGGCAGTGTGTCAAAGAATATATATAGCATTATAATAGTATTAAGGCACAATGTGATTTTCTTACAAGATACAAATCAACATTAACAGTAATATGAATACATTCTCATAGTAAAAAATAAGAGAATTATGAATATAAAACCACTATGCCACTGCTTTTGTTTTATCCCCACTAGTCACAAACCCGCGCAATGCGCGGAAAACTTTCAATGACATGTAATGTTTTCAAACTGAACTACAAACATAACTATGACCCTATACAATTTTATTCACAATGACATACAACTTAAAGCTTCTAGGTGAATATAACAACAAAAAATAAACATAGAAACTAAAGGAGAAAGAACGCATCTTTGAGACTCAAACAACAATAGAACCATATGAAGCACAGGGAGGCTAAAAAAAAATTCCACCACAGGATTTAAGTAGGAAATTGGGGATGCAATTAATTGGGGAGATGAAGAGGTCAGGAGTTCAAGAGGTGAGAGGGAGAGAGAGGTAGATGAAAAGGTGAGGTAATTAATTGAGGAGATGAAGAGATCAGGGAGTTCAAGAGGTGAGAGGGAGAGAGAGGTAGATGAAGAGGTGAGGTAGAAGAAGAGCCATGAGAGAGAAATTTTTTTTTTTTGAATAAAAGTGTGAGATAATTAAATAGAGGGATGGGGCAAATGGAAGTGTGTGGAAGCAGTAAATATGACGTGGCGGTATTTGAGGAAGCCTAAAAATTTTCTCACAGCTTCAATTTTTAGTTTATAGATTATAGATGTTAAACAAAGAGCTACTAAGCTTGGAGTGAGTCACTGATGGGCCCTGATGTAGCTGCCAATGCAGAGAGGTGGGAACCAACAAAAGCTCCACAGTGCATGCTAGGATTCCGGTGGTGTCGACACTGGAAGGATCCCACATGTGTTGTGGGTGAACAATGACAGTTCTTCCACCTTGCACTTGTTTGCCTGAGCTTGCTTGTGATGTTGGTGACACAAGTAAATGAGAGTTCTATAAATCATCCAAACTAAATTATGCTATCTTTATCTTCCGGTTCATCTCCTTTAGGTTTATCATTGGAGGCTTTTGCTCCACATTTTCATCCATATTTTGTCTATTGCCACCTTGAGAAAAATATTAAACATTACCAATCAAATGAACAATTACAGAAGCTATTGAAATTGGATTCCTATATGTTTATATGGCATGTCACAAGTTGCAATTTTCTATGGTATCACAAATTATTTTTTATGGCAAGACTATGTTTCTAATTTGACTTGTAGAAGAAACAGAAAGATATGTTTTGATTGATTTGGTGAATGGATAGTTCAAATGAAAATCTTAAAAACAGGTCTCTGTTATATTTGTGCAGGCTATTAACACTTTTCCAACAAGCACATGTATTAAGAAAAGCTCTTAAATAGTCTTCAAAAAGTACCCTAAAAGGAATGGTAGTTGTAGAATCATAACAGCATGATTAAGACATTAATCCCAAAATTAATCTGTTTGTGTTTAAGAAAACAAAGAATTGTGATATATCATATATCTCCTTTCAAGACTCTTGGCTAGCAAGAGTCAAGAGTTGGCTTGCGCGTGGAGTTTTGATTTTGAAAGGAAATTAAGCCTGTACAAACATCAAGGTCTCGACCATGTGATAGTATTGGCACACACTGTTCTTTAATATCTTCTATGATTGAAAGATTAAAGGTGTTACACCCAATCTAATGTAAAAGATTTTTCAGTGATTTCTCAATTATATGAGTGCGTTTTCCATTTTTCTTATCATAAAGTGTTAGAGGTGGTTATCTATATTTCAGTCTTTTTTTTCTTTTTTTTACCATCTCAAATATTTGTCATTATATTTTTTGGTAAAAAAATATTTACAATTATTGTTTGATGTCTGTGGAGCAAAACATTGTACATGATTAATTATAGATTTAAAGAATTCTAAACAACTTATTAAAATTCTAATATTGGAAGACAATCACGGATTGAGTTCGGTTGCAATTCGTTTTTGCACCTAACAATATATCTAAACTATCAAGATTGAAAGTTGTTTTTTCAAATTTTTATTTGAACTATCCAAACAGATATATTAAAAAAGTATAAAATATTACTTTTTGTTTAGAAGGTCGAGATCTATTACCCTGCTGCAACCCGAACTTGATCCAACAATCACCTGCATATAAGGCCCTCAAGGCAGCATGGAAACAGTACTTGTGGGTGGGTGTAGCCAAAAAGTGGAGAGCACATATGGCCCTGACAGCACATGGATTCACTATTCCACATAGTACAGACTCTCTTGCAAGTTTCCATTGAGGCATTTCTTTGATTGTGATGAGTGACTTTTATGTCAACCTCTCTAGGATTTTCAAGTGCTAGTCTGCTAGATCACACAAGATATTGCCCTGTGATAATCCCTTGCCACAGCCAAGAGAATGACTTTGGTCTAGGGGCTTTTAATTTTTAATTTTATTTTTTATGATATTTAGCTTTAACCAAATGGACCACTCAGCATCTCTTTCAACTGAAACCATCCATCCCAGTTTTGATAAAAGAGCTCTATTGAAGTCAAAAAGTCCACCTTAAGCCAAGCCCACAACTTGCTTGGGCTTGCATATTGAAGATCAGGATTTTAGAATGCAATCCAATTCCAATATTGTTAGCTCCTCACATGAAATTTCTAAGACAAGCATCAGTGGCTTTGCAAATAGATTTAGGATGAGCTAAAGTTGTCATAGCTTAGTGTATACATCGGCATGTATCTCAAAGGACTGATTCAATGAGAGTAATTCTTCCTACTGGCTCCTGCAATGAAACCTTAGCGTTCCAGCCCCAAGTTCTTGCTTAAATCCTTTCTACCACATTAAAAAAAAAAAAAACTGCTTTTTATTTCAACCAAACAATATAGGGAGTCCAAGGTACATAGCTTCAGTTTCAGACATTTTGAAATCACTACTGGCAAATAAGCTTCTTTGGATTCTCCTGGTTAAGTTGTTGCTTAAATGATTGATGATTTGGCTGGATTAATTGTTTGAACAGACCAAGCTTTATATGTAGCCAGACAGTTCATGATAGCTGACTAAACAACGAAATGTTTTGACATTTGTAAAAATTAGTACTAACACTATGGATTTCGTAATGGAGTGCCTTAACCCAACAGACAAATTAACTTACATCCTAATCTTGAATAATGGATCCAAAGTTCCAAACTACAAGATAACAACATTGCAACTTATGGAGGCTTTCTGACTAAATCTTCCTTATTCCTTTCTCTAAACCTGCTAACTAATGAATTTATCAATTAACATATCAAAAGAAGTGGTAAATCAACAGCATGAAATTTCACAAAAATAAAATTGATTGTTATCAAGCAAGGTACCACTTATCCTAGGGATGCAACTTAACTTGGTGCAACTGAGAACATGGATCAAACTCATCCTTGGGTTGGTTTCACTCAAATATAGATATGTTATTCAATCTGTTGGTTAGCTTAAGCTAAAGAGTGACCAAGATTGTTGGTCCAATATTAATTATGCCATTATTTTGTTTACGAGCAAAATAACAATCTTCAAGAAAAAAAAAAATCCATTTGCAACATATAGGAACTAGGCCAAAGCCTAGAGCACAAGTAATTTTCAAAATGAAAATGGGGAGAAAAAAATTTTCTATATTGCACCAAAATTATTGAGGCTTAAAAAAAAAAAAAAAAAAAAAAAAAAAAAAGCTTTGTATCAAAGCTAACGAATTAATATAAAAATGAATAAATAACAATCTTCTAATCCGAAACTAAACATTGTACAGAAAATGACTTAAACATCGAGTCTTCAAAGAATGTATTGTTTCATCCAATACCAAATAGAGTACTATAGTTTTTTGTAAAATTTTAAACAGTTATGAATAAGCAGGTGTAGGATTTTTTTTAGTAAACTTTTGTTATAATGTTAGTTATTTTAACTAAAAAACTAATTTGATAATCCCAATGTGATAACTCTTATTAGGTAAACTATACATCTTCCCCTTTTACATGATGGTGTGGATGGACTTAATAATTTTTTCAAAGATTGGCACACACTGTTCCTAGTATTTTCTTTCTATTGAAAGATTAAAAAGGTGTTACACACCCATTCTAGTGTAAAATTATTGTGAAATAATTGTTTACACCAACAAAAAAAGAAAAACACTAGTTTCCCAAATATATGATTTGTTTTTTTCCTTAACATAAAGTGAGTTGTTATCTACTCATAAAAAATAAATAAAAAATAAAAATAAAAACGGTGAGTTGTTATCTAGATCAAGTCATTTTTATTTTTTTTTTGTAAAAAATATTTGTTGTTATTAAGTTATGTTTGTGTAAAAAAGATTGTACATAATTGATTTAAGCGCAAGTGATATGAATATGACCCATAAGGCAGCAGGTTTAATATTATATATATATATATATATATATATATATATATATATATATATATATATTTCTTTTTTCTTTTTTTTTTCTTCTTTTTCTTTTTTGTGTAGAAACTGGTCGAAAATCTTTGAAATTGAATATCATAACAATGGTACATGTAGTGCAGCCAAGACAATACTAAAAGTATTGCATGCCATGTCAATTTTTTTATTTTTATTTTTATTTTTTCTGTTTTTTTGAATGAATGAGATTAAAAATTAATAATTTTCTTTTAATTTCAATCATTAAAAAAAGGTTAAAATTTGTAAATAAAAACATGAAAAATTAAAAAAAGTTTTTTTTTTTTTTAGAACAAAAAAAAAGTAAAAAAGTTGTGAGAAGATGTACTTGTAAGGTATTGAATTTTGGGTCTGATTAACTGATGTTCTTAAGACAATAGTTAAAAAATAATTTAATGCTTCTACTAAAATAAAAGTAGTGAAATCTTAAATAAAAATAGTTAATATTAAAATAATAGTTTTTAAAATTATTTTAATATTTTTGTTTATTATTTTAATATTAAAAATTCGTTATTTTTAATAAAATATAAATATTCAATGTTTCTTAACCATAACGTTAACAAAATCGTTGAAAATTTCTTCTTTGTCCAGAGGAAAAAAAGGCCATGTCATGTCATGCAAGGTAATTAAAATCGGGATTCTACCTTGAATCGTTTGGAGGGTTTCACGAATCGAATCGTAGAATCGAATCGTGAATCGTAAGATTTTACTTTTCATAAATAAAAAACAAATAAAAAATATATAAATAATTATAATTCATAACATAGGTTAAAGAATCATTGAAAAATAAATAAGTTTTGGCATAAAATTTATAAAATACAATAAGTCATCAACTACTAAATACCAAATGACAAAGGCTAAAATACACTGTTGGTCCTTAAAGTTTACACGTTGAGCGCTTTTGGTCCCTGAAGTTTGAAATGAGGGCTATTAGTCCCTAAAGTTTAAAAAATGAGCGTTATTGATCCTTCCATCAAAGTCCTTTAGTTTAATTATCTATGTGGCTAACAGAAGAATGATGTAACATTTTTTTAATGATGTGGCACAATATTTTTTAAATAAAAATTACACATAATCAAAATACCCATAAGCTAACCTGGATTAATTCATAACCCAGATGCCTACAGTTCCGCCCGAATCCATAAATCCCCAAATCAATTTACTATTATTTTCCCCAAACCTAGAAAATCTCCAAATGAAAGATTGAAACTCACAAACAGCCATGAGTGCTGCCACTAATAACGCCTAAGCCATCTCCACCACCGCCGCCATCGCCATCGCTATCGCTATCACCATCACCATCTTCCATCTTTCTAAGATTCACTACAGACAAATAAAATATCTCTATGGCTTTCCTGTTGTAGTTTGCATTTAATCAAACAAAACCTTTGTTTCTTTCAAACGAAAATTCAAATGATGTTGAAGTTTAGATAGAGAGATATTTTGGAGATTTTGATTAATTGTCCAATAGACGTGAAGCTTCAAAGATGATGCTGCATAGGACTGCTTAATTAGACCGCCGCCATCGCCATCGCCATCTCCATCTCCATCACCATCACCATCACCATCCATCACCATCACCATCTTCCATCTTTCTAACATTCACTACAGGCGAATAAAATATCTCTATGGCTTTCCTGTTGTAGTTTGCATTTAATTAAACGAAACCTTTGTTCCTTTCAAACGAAAATTCAAATGATGTTGAAGTTTGGAGAGAGAGAGACATATTCTGGAGATTTTGATGGTCCAATAGATGTGAAGCTTCAAAGATGATACTACATAGGACTGCTTAATTAGACCGCCGCCATCGCATCGCCATCACCATCACCATCTTCCATCTTTCTAACATTCACTACAGGCGAATAAGATATCTCTATGGCTTTCTTGTTGTAGTTTGCATTTAATTAAACAAAGCCTTTGTTCCTTTCAAATGAAAATTCAAATGATGTTGAAGTTTAGAGAGAGAGAGAGAGAGAGAGAGAGAGAGAGAGATTCTGGAGATTTTGATTAATGGTCCAATAGACGTGAAGCTTCAAAGATGATGCTGTATAGGACTACTTTATTAGACCTTATCAACAAAGGACTTAATTACATGTCAAGTACAAGATAAGAAACATTGAGAGTTTCAATCTCTGGTTTGGAGATTTTTGGGTTGGGGAATATAGAAAACCAATTTAAGGATTTATGGGTTTAGGCAGGCTCTACTGAGGTGGGTCAGTTTTATGGGTTATGAATTTATCCGAGTTAGCTCATGCTATTTTGATTATGTGTAATTTTTAAATAAAAAATATTGCGCCACATCATTAATAAAATGTGACATCATCATTCCGTTAACCAATTAGGCAATTAAACTAACAGAATTGGATGGAAGGATCAATAACGCTCATTTTTGAAATGTTAGGGACTAATAGCGCTCATTTCAAATTTCAGGAACCAAAAGTGCTCAATGTGTGAACTTTAGGGACCAATAGTGTATTTTAGCCAATGACAAATTTCAAACTTCAAACTTTCAAGTTCCAAGTTTTAATACCACATAACAACAAAGATACATAATGTTCCAAATAATAACACTACATAAATCAAAATATTTCCCAGCCATTTTCCACAATGGTGATTTTGTGACAAAAGTAACACATTACTTATTATTCAATGTGAATAATCAAGATCTAAAAACCAAGATTATCATTGATTGGATGAATGTTGTCCTCTAATGGGAGACCTTCACCATAAATGTCGTTGCTTCCATCTAAATCATCTATGGGAAAATCATCAAAATCTCTTACTTCATTTTCAAGTTCACAATCACTAAGATTATGAATTTCTTTATCTTTATCACCTAGCAAAAAAGAACAAAAACAAATTGTATTCAAAATTTTATAAAGATCTAATAAGGAAGTCATAAGTCATAACTCACAAGATTTAAAACCTACTTACCATTTTCATCTTCCTCTTGAGCATCCCTATGAAAGACACTTGGCCATTCTTCATTTGGTTCATTTGGACTCTCTTATTGCAGCTATCCACTCATCATCTGAAGAGATATCCTCCAAAGAAAAATGGGCAGGCTTCTCTTATTAAAAAAAAAAAAAAAAAAAAGGGCGGGCTACTTTTTATCAAAAAAAAAAAAGGGGGCAGGCTACTAACATACTAAAAAGTAAAAATCAGCCCAATACAAGCTAAATTTTCATTGGAGGCCCAAAAAAAAAAAACTCAAAAAATCCGAATAAACCTTGTGCAGTAGAATCGTATAGAATCGGAAGCAAATCGGGATTCTAAAGATTCTAAGATTCAAATCGGGATTCTATTAAGATTCTACCACATTTAAGATTCAGTTAAGATTCGAATCGTTTTCATAATATTGAATCGTAAAATCGTAAGATTTTAAGATTCGATTCGGGATTTTAATAACCTTGATGTCATGTCATCATGTTATTTCAGTCCCTAAATGGCTTTGTGCAGCTCTTGAAAGGTAGTACGCCCTTGCTGTGTATTGGGCCACTACTACAAGCTATATAACTTTGAAATAATTAAAGGCATTAAAAATGAATTCGAGAAGAGTGAATCCATGAAGCAAATGACAATTAATATCCAAGTCCAACCGTATTATTTTACAAGAAACTAAAATATGATGAAGATATTTTTCACTAGAAAAAAAAATCACGCGATCCCTATGGAGGGCTCGAAACCAGTTTATTTTTCACAAGACCCAGCAGAGGCCGGAATTCATTAGAGATCAAGGGCTGGATTTGCTCAAAGCTTTCCAATCAGCTTCAGGGGGCCCACAGGGGTCATGAGCTCTGCTTTTCTTCGTGGGGTTTTATTCTTTTCTGTTGGATGATAACCGTAAGTAAAACTAAATGTATAAATAATTCAACAAATTATACTCACTTTCTTATTAAAATAGAATGTTATAATATAAAAACAATAGAATTGTTCAATTAATATTGATTTTGAATTAAAAGTTATAGGTATTGAAGTATTCAATATTGTATGTAAATTTTTCATTAAACTTTATTCAATTTTCCCATCAAAAGATTATATATAAGAGGAAATTGAATTAAGAGCCTCTCCAATGGTTAGAATTTAGCTTAGTTATTTCTTCAAAAACAAAATTTGAAGTTTGGCACACATTCACGCCTGTTCATATAATTTCTTTTTTCCTTTAAATTATGACAAGATTTCAACTCACTGTGTTCAATACATAATAATTGTCTTTTATTATAAAGTTAACATACTAATTGATTTATTAGTACAGACGAATCCATGTTGAACAAGAATCCACTATTCTCGTGTAAAAATAAAATAAAATTGTTTAGTGGTTTGATGGTTTCTCAAATATATGATTATTTTTTATCAAATCTAACTTAGACCTCGACTGTGCTATCCTATGAGTCAAAATTTTGTTTTAATAATACAAAAAATTTGTCCTTGTCGTTTGATGTTTGTGGAACAAGAGATATTTTATGATTAATCAGATGTTCACCTTCTTGAAAAGAGAAAAAATTAAAAAAGAAATGATTCCCCTCCCCATCATTCAATGAATAACAGCATTTTATTTTATTTTTTAAGGCAACTGGATCACAAACATGGATGGGTTGGAGATAAACCCAAACTTGGAGCAGATTCTGGGGCAATGAATCTGATTGCTATTCTCGCAATGCTATTACTAATGCTTCTCTGTTAATACTACTTTAATCTTTGGGAATGGATGTGCAAAACACTCTTCGAACCATTCAACATTTTTTTTCTTCTTCTCTTTTGCACAATCTCAAGCTCCCTCAGCTCTACTCTCTTCTAGGGAAATCCCCCAATTCATGAGAGTCACCCATGAGATTGTCACAACCAGAATACCAAATTATTAAGATTGTTGTAAAGTGATTAGTTGCTTTTGATATTTTCAAGTGTGATGGCCTCATTGCTTGTTGTGACGTGAAAGTTCTCCCCTTCAATGCTTTGTTTTGCAGATCATGATCACAATCTGATTGCTTACCTCAATCCTAGGCTCCCTCTACTCAACACATGATTATGGGTTAATTTGAATTAAGAAAAAAATAAGTACCAAATTATTTTGCCTACCCATGTTTGATTTAGACCAGTTAAGTCTTGATTTAGACCATTTTTTGTTGTTGGCTCTAACTATGCTAGAGAAATTAAGGGAGAAATTCCAAATTGGTGTTCCCTTGAGCAAAAGCACAATTGGGCGATTTTCACGCACTCCATAACTTCAAGCTTAAAGAAATAGTAAGAGAGAATGAGTGAGATTTTTGTTGAGGAATAAGAGTTCTAGCCACGTCGTTATACACCTTAGGATCTTTTGAGATTTTTGATAGGTTGAAGTTTGTACCCCCAAGTGTACACAAGCCATTGATGTAGCCTAAGTCATGGTGAGGTGTGCATTTGAGGTTCACTTGAAGGAGGAGTTCAATAAGTGGGTTGGAGCACAGTGGGGAATCACGAGTAGTAAGTCTTTACTTCGAGATCGGTATATTTATTGTATTATAAACCTTCGATTCCTTTCATAGTGAAAGCGTTAACGTTTGGTGGTTATCGTTCAAAACACGTGTAGCGTTTTTACCCCGATTGGGGTTTTCTATTCGTAACCATATTGCTTATGTTATTTACATTTCCTCTGCCACTTATTACAATATTGGTTATGAAGATGTTTAACATGCCTTATTAGCTTTATAATATGTATGCATGTGTTTATCTAATGTTTTGATTAACATAACTTAGCTAACCTTGTTGTTTTTAATTTCAGTCTAAATACTTGAGTTTAAATATTTGCATTTGTTTATTTGCAATTCACGTGTTTTAAACTATCTACACAATGAAAGATTTAATTATGTAGAAGGAAATGGTCCAAATTATTAGTAGAACCTTTCAATCTTCCCTATTTTTACCCTCTTTCTCATACTAGTTTCTAACTAAAAAAATGTTCATGATGTAACAACTAGTTTGAAACTATTAGGTGAACTAAAAGACTATTGATTCTTTGTTAATACCCTGATGGAGTTATGAGAAAATAAATAGAGAAAATCGAAAAAGAAAATCTTTGTCAATATTTTGAAATTGGAAGGTTTGCGTACAATTGCAACACTCTGAATGTTAACACATAAAAACGAAAAACAAAACAACAACTAAAATTAGAAGAAAGATGCCGAATGGAGCAGACTCAGTATCATTAGTTGGCAAAAGAATTTAATTAGGCTCAAATTAATTATTGCCATTTGGCCGAATAAAGAAACTTGATTTCAATTGGACCCTATCATCTTCAATTTTTAATCTATAGAGTATAAACTACTCTAACATGATAACATTTTAAATTTCTTTTTTTTGATAATTAATAACATTTTAAATTTCTAATCCTATATCTTCCAGAAAATGAAAGTATATCAATTTCTACAATTTGTAGTGACTTCTTTTTATTTTTTTTTTATTTGTCGTTTTCTCTTTGATTGTAGTCAGAGCCTGGGCCCTGGGCAGGTAGAAAAAGAATTCAATTAAATAATCAAGATTCCTCAATCAAGGTGTAATTAAACTTTAAATACTTAAGACACCTTGTCAAGTTATTTATTTATCAAAAAATAAAATTATTCAATAAAATAATTAAGATTCCTCAATCCAGGTGTTTATATTATTAACCACGACCTCTTAATAGGTCATATAGATGCCACTAGACTATATAACGATTGAAGTTTTAGATACAGTAATGCTACAAATATTGTGGTTACTGTTAATATATACATATGCTTATAAGCCTAAAGAAAGCATATGAAGCTCAACATCTGATATATACGAGGATCAAGGTCATAATTTGATTGTTTTCATTAATAGATATAACTTATGTTAGTATATATTATAGGCTTACTGGGCTTTAGGCCCAATATACTTGTACTGTACACACTACCCTGCCTATATAAAGGCAGTTCCATGTATTAACCTAATTGCTGAATATATTATACAGAGCTATTTTGCTCACTTTCAGTCTCTATTTTCTCTCTCTCTTCTTATTCTCAACATGGTATCAGAGCCACTTTCTTGTGGCATTCACTAGGCAAAATCCGGCGTTCCTCCGCTACTATGGGTTCATGGTCTCTTCCCCGAGATTGCAAACCCTCTCGCCGTTTCTGCCTTCCTCGGAATCTTCATCTCCGAGCTGCTGTTTGACTCAAAAACACGTTCATTGGATAGATCTCATCAAGATCTGTCCATTGCCACCAAAATCGGCCTAATCCAGCACCGCACGCGCCCCCACGCGCCGCCAGAAGTTTCTGGTTCTCCAAGCCACGCGCGCACGCGCTCCCACGCGCAGACCAGCGCCGCCATGCGCCCCACGCACATCCACGCGCCTCACGCGTGTTCCTTCTCTGCTGCCACGTCAGCCCCAGTGACGTCACATTGACGTCAGCACCACGTCAGCCCTAGTGACCGCCGCCGTTGACCGCCGCCGTTGACCGGACAGAAAAAAAAAAAAAAAAAAAAAAAACACTGTCCTTCACGGTTTTTCGAGTAGATTCCATTTTTGAAGTCCGTTTTCTCATCCGGCTCTTCCAGGTATGGGTTCTACTTCAGGTCATGAGATTACACATCCCATCACTGTTATTCTTGATGGTCCCACTTCTTATCATGCTTGGTCCCAAAACATGACTGTTTTTCTCAAAGGGCGCCGACTTTGGCGTTATGTTACTGGTGACATTCCAAAACCAGTGCCTGGGCCTGTCACAGACTCCGATAGTTCTGATGGTGACTCTGCAGCTGAAGCAGTTGTTCAGGTTGATGATTTTGAGGCCCGTCTTGAGGAGTGGGAAAGCATCCAATGCCGAATCCTTTCCTGGTTCATTAACACCTCTGTGCCTGCCATTAGCAGTCTCCTTCCTCGATTGGAAACAGGTCAAGCAGCCTGGTCTTTCTTGGCCACTCGGTACAACTGCACTTATGACTTTGCCTTGGAATTTCATATTGAAGTTAAGCTTTATCAAATGCACCAAGAATTAGGTCAATCTATTTCTGATTATTACTCACAAACTGCTTCTATGTGGGAACAACTAGCTGCTGCTGATCCACCACTTCGATATGCTGAAGACATCGATCTTTTTGCTAAGTACAAAGATCGTCGTCGCTTCACACAGTTTATGATGGGTCTCCGTGAGGACTTTGAACCTACTCGAGCTGCTTTGCTTAGTCGTTCTCCTCTTCCTTCACTTGATGCTGCTGTCAAGGAGCTTATTTCTGAGGAAAATCGACGTCCTCACCATCATTTGTCTTCTTCAGATGTTGTCCTGGCTACACCCCGTCCTCCATCTTCTTCTGATCGACATCGTCATATTTGCATGTACTGTCAAAAACCAGGTCATGACATCACTGAGTGCTACCGCAAGAAAAAGGATGACAAAAGGAAACAACATCAGTCCCGAGGTATTTTTCCTCGTCCACAAGCAGCCGCTGTGAGTTCTGCCCCTGTTGATGATCCTGTGGTCACTGTCTCTCAACTTGAGAGTATGTTTCATCGGTATATGTCTCAACCTTCCCCTGCCCTTTCAGTCACCTCAGGTAACAAATCTTGGCTCTTAGACTCAGCTTGCTGTAATCACATGACTCCTCATGCTTCCCATTTTTCTCAAAAGACGCCTTTAGCTCCTTCCCCTATCATTTACACTGCTGATAGCTCACATATGTCTGTTAGTCACATAGACACTATATCTTCTCCTGATTTGACTATCCCTGATACATATCCTGTTCCGAAGTTGTCCCTCAATCTTCTTTCTGTTGGTCAACTTTGTGAACTTGGTCTTGATCTCCACTTTTCTAATCGTGGTATTGATGTGCAGGATCCACTAATGGGCAAGCTGCTTGGGACAGGCCGTAAGATTGGACGTTTGTTTGAGCTATGCAACTTGCAGATTCCCTCACATATGGTCTCCTCCTCTGTTGCTGCCACAACCACCTTATCTCCAAACTTGTGGCATTCTCGTCTTGGTCATGCCTCTTTATCTCGTCTTCAATTATTAGCTTTTCAAGGTCACTTAGGGTCTGTTAGTTTTAAAAAATTTGATTGTATGTCTTGTCAATTTGGTAAACAAACAAAATTACCATTTAATAACAGTGACTCTTTTTCTTCTGCACCTTTTGACCTTGTTCATTCTGATGTTTGGGGTCCTGCTCCATTTACCACTAAGGGGGGATCTCGCTATTTTGTGATCTTTGTTGATGATTATTCTAGATTCACTTGGATTTACTTGTTAAAGCATCGTTCTGACCTTGTTTCTATTTTTCAAACTTTCCATAAAATGATACAAACACAATTTTCTTGCACAATTAAGGTTTTTCAGTCAGATAATGCCCAAGAATATCATGATAAATCTTTCCTCTCCATTTTGGATTCTAATGGCACCCTTCCCCACTATTCCTGTCCCTATACCTCTCAACAAAATGGTCGTGCCGAACGTAAACTTCGTCACATTCTTGATGTTGTGCGTACCCTCCTCATCTCTGCCTCTGTCCTTGAGCGTTTTTAGGGTGAAGTGGCTCTCACTGCCGTTTACACCATAAATCGCATTCCCTCACCTACTACTCATAAGAAATCTCCCTTTGAGTTACTTTATGGCCAACTCCCAGACTATTCCTCTCTTCGAGTATTCGGTTGTGTTTGTTTTGTCTCTCTTCCTTCCCATGAACGAAACAAACTTGAACCAAGGTCTCGGCTGTGTTGTTTTCTTGGCTATGGTATCTCTCAAAAGGGTTTTCGTTGCTATGATCCCATATCTCGTCGCCTTCGTATCTCCCGTCATGTTGAATTTTGGGAACATCAGACTTTTTCTAGTCGTCAACATTTTCCCTTGATCTCTTCCTCCATGACTCCCATTTTCACTGATCCTTCCATTGACCTTTACCCTGACCCTGTGACGGACTCTGCCTCGCCTCCTAGCTCTTCAGATGTCCCATCTTTGGTTCTGTCTCCAGTTGCTGGCTCGCCTGATTCGGATCCTGCACCATCAGCACCATTAGAGTCTCCCACAAATATACGTCATTCCACTCGGGTAAAGGCTCCTCCTTCTCATCTTTCTGATTATCATTGTTATTTTGCCCTTGCTACCTTCCATGAGCCTCATACATATCGTGAGGCTAGCACTAATCCTCTTTGACAGCAAGCTATGGCTAATGAACTTGATGCACTTCACAAGACTCATACTTGGGACATGACCACTTTGCCTCCTGGCAAGTCTGCAGTTGGTTGTAAATGGGTCTATAAGATCAAGACTCGGGCTGATGGATCTGTTGAACGTTACAAGGCTCGCTTGGTTGCTAGGGGATTCACTCAGGAATATGGCATTGATTATGAGGAGACTTTTGCTCCTGTTGCTCGTCTTACCTCTGTTCGATCCTTACTTGCTGTTGCTGCTGTTCGTCATTGGCCTCTGTTTCAGATGGATGTGAAAAATTCCTTCCTCAATGGTGATCTTCTTGAGGAAGTCTACATGCAGCCACCTCCTGGCTATCCTGATTCTCAGAATCAAGTTTGTTGCCTTCGCCGTGCTCTCTATGGTCTTAAGCAAGCTCCTCGGGCTTGGTTTGCTAAGTTCAGTTCTATGGTTGCTCAGCAGGGTTTCACCCCTAGTTCCTATGATTCAGCTCTCTTCATTCGTCATACATCTACTGGTATCACTCTCGTTCTTCTTTATGTTGATGACATGATTATTACAGGTGATGACACTGCAGGCATCCATGATCTACAGAAGTTCCTTAGTCAACAGTTTGAGATGAAAGATCTTGGTACTCTTAACTACTTTCTCGGTCTTGAGGTCACCTCCTCTTCTGATGGTTACTATCTCTCTCAGGCCAAGTATGCTTCTGATCTTCTCACTAAGGCCGGTCTCACTGATAGCAAGACTGTCTCCACTCCCTTAGAGCTTAATGTCAAGCTCAATACTACTGATGGTGAGCCTCTCTCTGATGCTACTTTATACCGACAGTTGGTGGGCAGTCTCATCTATCTTACTGTCACCCGCCCGGACCTTGCTTATGTTGTTCATCTGGTTAGTCAGTTCATGTCTGCTCCTCGCTCCACTCATTATGCTGCAGTTCTTCGTATTTTGCTGTACATCAAGGGGACACTCTTTCATGGTCTCCACTTCTCGGCACAGTCTTCCCTTGAGTTGCGCGCCTATGCTGATGCAGACTGGGCTAGCGATCCCACTGATTGTCGCTCTACCACATGTTACTGCTTCTTACTGGGTTCCTTTCTTATCTCTTGGCGTAGAAAGAAACAGTCTGTTGTTGCTCGTTCCAGTACTGAAGCTGAGTACCGTGCTCTCGTCGATGCCACCTCGGAACTCCTTTGGCTTCGCTGGCTCCTGGCTGACATGGGTGCTCCCCAGACCACCAGTACTCCTATTCACTGTGATAATCGTAGTGCTATTCACATTGCCCATAATGATGTTTTTCATGAGCGCACCAAGCACATTGAGATCGACTGTCACTTCATTCGTCATCATCTTCAGCAGAGTGCTCTTCACTTACTATCTGTCCCCTCTGAGGACCAGCTTGCTGATGTCTTCACCAAGTCCCATCCACCGGGACGCTTACGCAATCTTGTTTCCAAACTCAAGATGGCTTCTTCGTCACCATCTTGTGTTTGAGGGGGGATGTTAGTATATATTATAGGCTTACTGGGCTTTAGGCCCAATATACTTGTACTGCACATACTACCCTGCCTATATAAAGGCAGTTCCGTGTATTAACCTAATTGCTGAATATATTATACAGAGCTATTTTGCTCACTTCCAGTCTCTATTTTCTCTCTCCTTATTCTCAACAACTTATAAGGATCACCATCTGATACAGTAAAGGAACTTTATGATATCTATTAATTTAAGATTGGTTATGATTATTTTAACAGGTGGACAACTTAGTCTTAAAAGTCTATAGCAAAGCTGAAACTCATTGGCAAAATTCATATTAGTACGTTCACTCCCAACTACCAATTGGTTTTGTCCATAGCTGCCAACAATGTGAAAGCATTTTTGGCACTGTTCCACACACTTTCTCAATAAATAAATTAAAAACAAACTTTCGTGAGAGGGGTCCATTTTTTGTCTCCCACTACATTAGAAAGAGGGAGTAGTCGGAGTACTTATCGGATGTTTTTTAATAATAGAATTCAATAGAGCAATTGACGGAGAAATTACAGATTGCTATTCGTTTTTCCCCAAAGCAATGGCACTATCTGACTCTTATCTTTTTTTCCTTTTCTCTCTTCATCATCTTTAGCCATAGAAGTGAGCATACAATGAAACTCAATTAAGTGAATATTTATAACGTAAGATATGTCATGCTCTTTTGCAAGATTAGCTTAGACATGTACTTCTTTATGTGGGGAATAATTATCATAAAATTATGGTCAGGTTGAAGTTGCTGCTTTGTCTACTTAAGAAGAAGAAGTTCTATATAAAGAGCAGGTGAGTGTTTCTGAAACACCATGATGATGAATTTTTCTTCTCTTGCATCTTTTGCCTTATTGTGTCATTAATTGTTACATTCAAAATTCTTCCTTACTCAATTTAATAGGCACCTTAGGATAGCATCACTCAAAAAAATGGGCAAGGCTAGATATTGAGTTCAAATAATTCTAATTCTAATTTTCACGCACCTTGTCGAAAATTTAAAGCTGTTATTTTAATGGATAAATATATAAAATAGATATATTTATTTGCTTGTTACATAGAATTTGGGTTTAACTTGGAAGCATAGAGCTGGGACATTTGGCTTAATGAAATTATGTGTCATGGATGTTCCTGTGTGTTTGTTTTTCTTGTTGACTTATTGTGTTATAAAAGCAGGTTGCTAGCTTGAGTCAATGATTGTTTCATTCTATTGAGCCTGATGGGCTTATGGCAGATCCACAGGGAGTAGTTCCAGCTGCAGGTTTTTTATTAGTGCACAACAAATTTGTAAAGTTACTAAGGAGAGCAACCTTGACCTTCCTACTCACAAGGTAATATTGTGAAACAGAGTTGAGTTTTTTCCTTTTTTTATATCTGAATGTGATTTTGTTCCTGTTACATCTGGCACTGAGTTGTTTCATTTTCAGTTTATTGTGGCCACTTATTTAAGAAGAGAGGAGAAATGGCAGAAAGTGCAGTCGGCCTAGTTATAAAGTATTTGCTCCCATTCTTAGCCCAAGAAGCAACATTGCTGAAGGGTATCCACAAGGAAGTTGAAAGCATCAAAGATGAATTGGAGATGATTCAGTCTTTCCTCAAGGATGCAGCTGCTAAGGCCGAAAATGATGGCGTGACCAACGTTGTACAAACATGGGTTAAACAGGCAAGGGAAAAATCTTTTCACATAGAAGATGTCATTGATGAATACATACTTCACTTAGCAAAACATCCTCAAACGCAAAGGAGATGCTTTCATTTCCTCTTGAAGATTTTTCAATTTACCACCAAACTGAGACCAAGACATGTGATTGCTCGTGAGATTCAAGATATCAACAAAGATCTAAAGGCACTCAAAGAGAGAGGTGAAATATTTGGCTTCCAAAAATTGGAGCAAGGAGGACCGAGCTATGACACTAGACGTGATCCATGGCTTGACCCTCGAATGGCATCCCTTTACATTGACGAAGCTGATGTTGTGGGCATTGAGTCTCCCAAAGCCGAATTGATAAAGAGGTTAGTAGAAGGACCATCTGAACGCATGGTGATTTCAGTGGTCGGCATCGGTGGGCTGGGCAAGACCACTCTTGTCAAGAAAGTGTATGACAACGAGCAGGTGGCACCCCACTTTCATTGCAGTGCTTGGATCACTGTGTCTCAATCATATAAGGTGGAGGAGATACTGAGGAACATGATGAAAGATTTCTACAAGGCAAGGGAGGAGATTGCTCCCAAAGAAATTGACACAATGGAAGAAAGACAGCTAATTGATGAATTGAGGCAGTATTTACTTGAACAGAGGTATGTAGTAGTTTTTGATGATATATGGAATAAAAGGTTTTGGGAATATATAAAACTTGCTTTACCGGATAACAAGAAAGGCAGTAGAATAGTAATCACAACACGAAGTGAGAGTGTTGCTCCCTCTAACATAGAATCTCCAATCTTATCATGTGTACAAGCTGTCACCTCTTCCTTTAGAAGAAGCTCGGGAGCTCTTTCTGCAAGAAGGTGTTCCAACGTGAAGGGGGGCATTGTCCCCCTGAGTTGGTTGAACTCTCAAATGGCATAATTAAGAGATGCGGATGGGTTGCCACTAGCAATTGTCGACTATAGGTGGTCTTTTGTCAACAAAAAGAAAAGATTGCCTTCCGAATGGGGCAAATTTCTTGATAGCCTTAGTTCAAAGCTAAAAAGTAATCCTGATCTCACAGATATCACTAAAATTCTATCCTTCAGTTATCAAGATCTACCTTACAATCTCAAAGCTTGTTTCTTATATTTTGGCATGTTTCCAGAGGATTATTTTGTTAGTTGTGCAAGACTAATTCGACTCTGGATTGCAGAGGGCTTTGTAAATGAAGAGCAAGGGATAACATTGGAGGAGGTTGCGCAAGACTACTTGAGCCAACTCATTCACAGAAGCTTGGTTCAAGTGGAATGGGTCGATTTTAAAGGCAAAACTAGAAGTTGTCGAGTTCATGATATGATGCGTGAGGTCATTCTTTCTAGGTCAGAGGAGTTGAGTTTTTGTCATGTTTCAATAACTAATATCTCAATTTTTGATGGAATTTGTCGGCGCCTCTCCATTCAAAATAATGCAAATCCTCATTTGGAAAGTGTTACTAGTTCCCAGAGTCGTTCTATTCTCATTTTTGGGGTAGATGAAGTGCCTGATTCTTTTCTTACTACTTGTTTTGCACATTTCAAGCTCATGAAAACAATGGATTTTGAAGGTGCTCCTATTGATTACATTCCTGAAGAAGTGGGTAACCTATTCCATCTAAAATATTTAAGCTTGAGAGATACGAAAGTAGAGAAACTTCCAAAGTCCATAGGTAAACTAAAAAATCTAGAGACTTTGGATTTGAAATGTTCTCGCGTGTCTGAGTTACCAGTGGAGATTAGTGGGCTAAGTAAGCTACGATATCTTGCGGCCTACATTGACGAGTTTGGTATTGAATTCAATATTGATTCACGACGAGGGGTAAAGATACACAGTGGCATTAGGTGTTTACAATCCTTAGAGAAGCTTTTCTAATGATTGAAGCCAACAACATGCTGCCCTTATTGACAGAATTGGGAAGTTTGGGACAATTGAGGAAGTTTGGAGTATCTCTAATTTGAAAAGAGAAATGTGGGATAGCTTTGTGCACAACGCTAAAGAAAATGAGCCACCTTCGATCGTTGTCAATTAATGCAACAATTGAGGAAGAATATCTTGAATTGCAATTGATGTTTTCTCCTCCACCCCTCCTTCAAACTCTCTTCCTACGTGGGAGATTGGAAAAGTTTCCGGAATGGATTCCCAAACTCAAGAGTATAGTTAGAATTGCTTTAATCTTTTCAAGATTAATGGATGATCCATTTAGAGTCCTTCAAGCTCTGCCTAATTTGATGGAACTTTATCTTACCGATGGATACGAAGGTGAGCAATTACATATTGAAGGAGGAGGCTTCAAAGAAACTCAAGACGTCTAGGGCTTCGAAATTTGAGAGGATTGAATAGGTTGATAATAGACGAAGGTTCCCTGCCTCTTCTTGAAACGCTTAAAATTGGACCTTGCCCACTGCTAAAGGAGGTGCCCTCTGGCATCCATCATCTAAAAAGCCTAAAAGATCTGCAATTTTAGAATATGTCGAGGGAATTCGTGCTTAGTTTGCAACCAGATGAAGGCCCTGATTTTTGGAAAGTCAAGCATATTCCCACTGTTGATTTCAGGTATAGGACCAAAGGGTAAAACTACAAAGGGTACAAAATTGGTGATCCAAAATTATTGAAGCGTTTGCAAAGTTAATTCATATTGAACCAAAGTGCCCTCACCGCTTCTAGAAAATTACAGGTACGTCCCACCCACTAAGCCATTACACTATTACATTTATGGTTCTACCAAAGGTTTCATACTTTTGCTACTAAATAATGAAAATTTTAGATAAGAGAAAACAACCCAAATGGTTACTCTAATCTTTCAGTCTGCCGTATTTTTTCCTCTTTCTAATACCATTGCTTCTATTGTGACAATTAGCTTGAAACTAATCAAGAATTCTATAGATATAATAGTGAGTAGAAAGAAGCAATCATTGGACAAAAAACATTATGGGGATATTTTTTGTGTATCAAAGTGTCATTTGTTCTAAGATGAATTTTCCATTTGTAACACTACGGTCGAATCGAACTTATTATTGTTGTAATAGCAGCTTAAAATTTATAATTTACAAACAATTCTTTCCTCTTTTACTAACGCTATTATTCACATTACCAAGTTTGTTTATTGTGATAGGTAAGAAGTTTGAGTGCTCAAGTTTTACTTGCTGCGAATCATAATTTGTAAGACTGCATTTTCCCTATTTAAATATTATATACCCTTTGACTTTATATGCATTGTTTATACCATTTTCATTTTTTATTTATATTGCTATTGTTATAATTGTTAGGCTTCAAATGCCCAATGTCTCAAGGATTTTCAAGTGTCAGATCAAGACAAGATACTGCTCTTTTCTCAATCTACCAGAACCATCAGTGGTTGATTCTCCCCTGCATTGCTGCCTCTGTCATTGTATTGTTGTAATGGTGTTATCTTTTCTATATCAAGCATATGAACCTCTTGAACTCATGCTATGCAAAAGAGTGATGTTTTAGTTAAATTGTATTTGTTGTCTTTTTCAGAGTGGTTTAAGTATGTCAAGTATTTCATGGGAATGCTCACATGTAATGGCTTTGATGTAGCCCAAAATTCTATTTTATGACATTTGCTTATAATTTGTGAAAGAGTAAACTCTATGTTTATGTTTTCTTTATTCATCAAAAGAATAAATTAAATTAGAAAACTGTTATGAACAGGCTTCTTTGTTCTGATTAGGGAGTGAGTGTCAATTGTCTTTAAAAACAAAGATGTTGTATCTAGTGTGTTGTTGTCATTATTGTTTTGTGTAGTTTTCTTTCTTGTTGTTGTAGTGTTGCTACCTTGTTTGTGCAGGTTCTGTTTTGATCTTTGGTAGGTGTTGCTAGTTTGCTGTGTTGATGCAGCTTTTGCTGGTTATTTTTGAACATCTTGTATTGTGGTTCTTGTTTTAATAAATTTAACTCATCAATATTTCAAAAACAAAAACAAAAAAACCTAGAATTTCATTGTAAAAATGTTAGCTTCTAATCAATGTTCAATTAGTATTAAACACTATGTATTCATATGAGTGTCTTCCCCCAAAGGATATATCTTAAATGTTAGTCCGCTTCTGATTATAATTTCTTTCTCAAAACTTGTTAATGAATAGGTTCATAAGTCATTGCCACTTTACTTACATGAAATTTATTCTTACCAGATATTCACTTTATTAGTTTTGCTTAAATTTACTTTTTATTGAACATCTCTATGACAATTTCTTTGCAATAATCAAATTACCCCCTTATTTTTTTTTCATAAGTATGTACCAAGTGATCAAATTTTGTTTTCCTTTAATCTCTTGGCCATGAAAGTGTAAAATGCTAATAGATGGCAGTGTGTCAAAGAATATATATAGCATTATGATAGTATTAAGGCACAATGTGATTTTCTTACAAGATACAAATCAACATTAACAGTAATATGAATACATTCTCATAGTAAAAATAGGAGAATTATGAATATAAAACCACTATGCCACTGCTTTTGTTTTATCCTGTCAAGGATAAACATCAAACACCAGCTAGAGATAAAGAAGATAAGCAGTAAGCAGCAACTAAAGTTCAAATCAATCTAATGTATCTCAAAAGTAGTTTAGATAAAGTTGAACACTTGTTAATATAATTGAGTTCAACTCAACCACCTTGTATTCAATTTATATATAAATATCTAATGAAGGCATCGACCAATTCAAGGTGGTCAAGCACCATTCAATTCTGTGTTAAATCTGAAACATAACATGGTATCAGAGCATAGAAAAAGACTAACGTCTATTCACTGCAACATTTAATCAAACACCTTACCTACAATGGCCTCTTCTTCTTCTTCTTCCTCAAGCTCTCTCTCTGCCGTTACCCAAAATCCACCAATACAATCTCTACCTCCAATACATCACCTTATCACCATCAAATTGACCCGTGACAATTATCTTCTATGGAAAGCACAAATTCTGCCATATCTCAAAGGCCAACACCTCTTTGGCTACATCGATGGCTCCATCTCTCCTCCTCAATTTCTTATCCCCACTACTGATAACCCTCAACCCGAAACCAACCCCAGCTTTCTCACCTGGCAATCTCAAGATCAATTGATCCTCTCAGCCCTCATCTCCTCTCTATCCGAAAACATCCTGGCTTATGTAGTTAAATGCCTTACTTCTCGCGATGTCTAGACCACTTTGGAGCGGATGTTCACCGCTCAATCTCGCGCCAGATCTATGCATATTCACTATCAGCTTGCTACACTCTGCAAAGGAGACTCATCTGTTGCAGATTACTATCATTGATTCACCAATCTGATCGATACTCTTGCTGCCATCGACCAGCCCGTTCCCCATCATGAGCAGCTCTCGTTTCTCCTTGCCGGTCTTGGTTCAGAATTTGATTCCCTTGTTACTTCAGTCAAAACCCAATTTCAACCGGTTCCTCTTGAAGACATATATGGCCACTTATTATCTCATGAGCTTCGTCTCTCACACAATCAACCATCTGTTGATTTATCCAATGCCAGTGCCAACTTCGTGAACAAAGGAACCTCCAATCAAAGTGGACGTGGTGGTGGTCGTTCATCCTCAAATTTCCATTCGAATAGAGGCAGGTCCAACTGGAATAATCAGAGAGGTAGGGGGCGTGGCCGTTCTAATTTCTCCAATACTTCAAATCGCCCTGTGTGTCAAGTTTGCCACAAAATTGGTCATGTGGCCTTACAGTGTTATCACCGGTTCAACAACTCTTACACCATGGACAACACTCCTCAGATGCAAGCTCTTCTTGCTACTCAACAACAAGTTGTGGACCCAAATTGGTACCCTGACTCCGGTGCCACCCATCATCTTACTCATGATCTTGCAAACTTGAATGTTCGTGCGGATGAATACTCAGGCTCAGAACAGATCCGAGTTGGTAACGGTACCTCCTTACCCATTAAACATGTTGGGACAACCCAACTCTCTACCCCTACTCACTCCTTTCGTTTAAATAATGTGCTTCATGTCCCTGATATTTCTCACAATTTACTTTCAGTCCACAAATTTACCAATGACACTAACACTTTTATGGAATTTCATCCATCTCTTTTTTGTGTAAAGGATCTGGCTTCGAGGCGTCTTCTGTTGCACGGGCCGAGTAAGCATGGGTTATATCCTTTTCCTTCTCATTTCAATAAAGTCTTCTCCTCACCTCGTGCTCTGGTTGGAGAACACACTTCACTCACCAACTAGCACTCTAGATTAGGACTTCCCGCATTTCGTCTTGTCTCAAGTATTATTTCTAGATTTGGTCTTCCCATTATTAGCAATAAAACTGAACCTGCGTGTTCAGCATGTCTTAGTTCAAAAGGCAAACATCTTCCCTTTTATTCTTCAAAAACTCAAATAAAAGCTCCTCTTGATTTGATTTACTCTGACTTGTGGGGTCCATCCCTTGTTTGTTCTAGAACTGGCAATAAATACTACATCTCATTTTTAGATGCATATAGTCGTTATACATGGCTATTTCCTATATCTCACAAAAATGATGCTCTTCCCATCTTCACCCAATTTCAAAAATATGTTGAGCGTTACTTTAATTTAAAAATTAAATCTGTTCAATCAGATTGGGGAGGTGAATTTCGTTCTCTTAACAAATTTTTTGAAAATTGTGGCATTGTTCATCGAGTTGCATGTCCTCACACTCACCAACAAAATGGTGCAGTAGAGCGTAAACACCGCCATATAGTTGAAACTGGTCTTGCCTTACTTTATCATGCTAGTGTTCCTCTTCGTTTTTGGGATGACGCTTTTCAAACCGCTTGCTATCTTATTAATCGTCTTCCTACACCTATTCTCCACCAAAAATCCCCATTTGAGTCTCTTTTTCATTCCTCCCTTGATTATTCTCTTCTAAAAATTTTTGGTAGTGCATGTTGGCCCAATCTTCGTCCATATAACTCTCATAAACTTCAACCTCGCTCCCTCCAATGTGTGTTTTTAGGTTATAGCCTTCGTCATAAAGGATATAAATGTTATCATATCCCTTCTAATCGCCTATACATATCTCGGGATGTCATTTTTCAAGAGTCAATTTTTCCTTTCAGCTCATCCTCTATTCAACACCCTCATGGCTCTACTTCTCCCACAAATTCCATGCTTGGGCCTCATCCCTCACTACTCCAGCCCATGCTATACACGGCTTCATCCAACAGAAGTCCATCTCCAGCCCTGATCTGCCACAACACCAGCACCAGCACCTGCCCATATAAACTTACCAACAGACCCGGCCCATTCCCAATCAACTCCAGAACCAGACTCGGCCCAAATACCCTCACCCACGTGCCTACCTACTGAAACCCTCACTTCAACTCCAGAAACTTCCACACTTGTCTCTCCTCCTCAATCTGATATTCCCCCCATCATCAACCATCTTGCTACCAACACCCACCCAATGATCACCCGCTCCAAAAACCAAATCACCAAACCCAATCTTCCCAAAGACGGTACCACACGCTATCCCTTGCCAAAAGCCCTCCTTGCTGCCGCCACCACCAATTCGGATCTCACTGAACCAACGTGCTTCACCGTAGCATCCAAGCATCCCAAATGGCGTCAAGCAATGAATCATGAGTTCGATGCTTTCCTCACCAATCAAACTTGGTCACTTGTTCCTCCTCATCCCTCACAAAACACAATCGGTTGCAAATGGGTCTTCCGAATCAAACGGCATGCCGATGGCTCGATTGAGCTATATAAAGCACGGCTAGTCGCAAAAGGGTTCCATCAACAACCCGGAATTGACTATCATGGAACCTACAGTCCAGTCATTAAGCCCACTACGGTACGTACAGTACTTTCTCTTGCTATCTCTGCTGGTTGGTCAATTCATCAAATAGATATTCAGAATGCTTTCTTACATGCCACTTATCTGAAGAAGTTTTTATGACCCAACCACCGGGGTTTCAACATCCCCAATATCCTCATCATGTGTGCAAACTCAACAAAGCTCTGTATGGCTTGAAACAAGCCCCACGGGCTTGGTTTTCTCGACTTAGCTCTCGTTTGCTTGAACTTGGGTTCCATGGATCACAATCTGACACATCTCTTTTTATTTCTCGCACCACTACTCTCACAATGTTTGTCCTGATCTATGTGGACGATATCATTATCACCAGTCCCTCCCCTGCAGCTATTGATGGTCTACTGTCCACTTTACAATCTGATTTTGCTGTTAAGAACTTAGGGCCATTGAAATTTTTCTTGGGGATTGAGGTCATTCCCAATGAACATGGAGTCCTCCTCTCTCAGCAGAGATATATCAAAGATATTCTCACTCGCACCAAAATGCTTGAAGCAAAACCCCTCACCACCCCCATGGCCTCCTCCACTACCTTTTCTATTCATGATGGTGAGCCCTTTCCAAATCATACTTTATTTCGCAGCACTGTTGGAGCCTTACAATACCTCTCCATAACCCGCCCTGACATTGCTTTTTTGGTGAACAAACTGTCTCAATTTATGCACAAACCTACCCTAACTCATTGGCAAGCAGTGAAACGTCTTCTCCGCTATCTCAAAGACACTATCCAATTTGGCCTCCAAATTTTTCGCTCCTCCTCCACTGCACTTCAAGCATTTTCAGATGTTGACTGGGCTGGTGACAAATATGATCGACGCTCTACTGGGAGTTTTTGTGTTTTTCTTGGTAAGAATCTTATTTCTTGGAACTGTCGCAAACAAGCTACTGTTGCCAGGTCTAGTACTGAGGCTGAGTACAAAGCTCTAGCCAATGCTACAGCAGAACTAAAATAGCTCCAATCTCTTCTTCTGGAACTTGGTATTTCTCTCCCAGCTGCTCCTCTTCTTTGGTGTGACAACATTGGTGCCACTTACTTATCCTCCAATCCAGTCTTCCATGCCCGCACCAAGCATGTTGAAATTGATTTTCATTTCGTTCGAGACATGGTTGCCAAGAAGTCCCTCACTGTTCGTTTTATTTCCAGTCATGATCAACTGGCTGACTTGTTAACTAAACCAATTTCCTCCTCTCAGTTTGCCTCTCTTTGGACCAAGCTCAACGTGTTGTCCACTACGTTGAGCTTGAGGGGGCGTGTCAAGGATAAACATCAAACACCAGCTAGAGATAAAGAAGATAAGCAGTAAGCAGCAACTAAAGTTCAAATCAATCTAATGTATCTCAAGAGTAGTTTAGATAAAGTTGAACACTTGTTAATATAATTGAGTTCAACTCAACCACCTTGTATTCAATTTATATATAAATATCTAATGAAGGCATCGACCAATTCAAGGTGGTCAAGCACCATTCAATTCTGTGTTAAATCTGAAACTTAACATATCCCCATGTTAAACAAAGAGCTACTGAGCTTGGAGTGAGTCACTGATAGGCCCTAATTTAGCAGCCAATGCAGAGAGGTGGGAACCAACAAAATCTCCACGGTGCATGCCAGGATTCTGGTGGTGTCGACACCGGAAGGATCCTGTTAGTATATATTATAGGCTTATTATAGGCTTACTGGGCTTTAGGCCCAATCTACTTGTACTGCACACACTACTCTGCCTATATAAAGGCAGTTCCATGTATTAACCTAATTGCTGAATATAATATACAGAGCTATTTTGCTCACTTTCAGTCTCTGTTTTCTCTCTCTCTTCTTATTCTTAACATGGTATCAGAGCCAGTTTCTTGTGGCCTTCACTAGGCAAAATCTGGCGTTCCTCCGCTGCTACGGGTTCACGGTCTCTTCCTCGAGATCGCAAACCCTTTTGCCGTTTCTGCCTTCCTCGGAATCCTCATCTCCGAGTTTCTGTTTGACTCAAAAACACTTCATTAGATAGATCTCATCAAGATCTGTCAATTGCCACCAAAATCGGCCGGATCCAGCCACGCACGCGCCCCTACGTGCCGCCAAAAGTTTCTGGCTCTCAAGCCACATGCGCACGCGCTCCCACACGCAGACCAGCGCCGCCACGCGCCTCACGCGCCTTTCCTCTCTGCTTGCCACGTCAGCCCTAGTGACGTCACACTGACGTCAGCCCTAGTGACGTCAGCGCCACGTCAGCCCTAGTGACCACCGCCGTTGACCGTTGACCACCTCCGTTGACCGTTGACCGCCGCCGTTGACCGCCTCCGTTGACCGGAAAAAAAAAAAAAAAAAAAAACCACTGTCCTTCACGGTTTTTCGCGTAGATTCCATTTTTGAAGTCCGTTTTCTCATCCGGCTCTTCCAGGTATGAGTTCTACTTCAGGTCATGAGATTACACATCCCATTACTGTTATTCTTGATGGACCCGCTTCTTATCATGCTTGGTCCCAAAACATGACTGTATTTCTCAAAGAGCGCCGACTTTGGCGTTATGTTACTGGTGACATTCCAAAACCAGTGCCTAGGTCTGACACAGATTCCGATAGTTCTGATGGTGACTCTGTAGCTGCAGCAGTTGTTCAGGTTGATGATTTTGAGGCTCGTCTTGAGGAGTGGGAAAGCATCCAATGCCGGATCCTTTCCTGGTTCATTAATGATCTTGTGGTCACTGTCTCTCAACTTGAGAGTATGTTTCATCGGTATATGTCTCAACCTTCCCCTGCCCTTTTAGTCATCCAAGGTAACAAATCTTGGCTCTTAGACTCAGCTTGCTGTAATCACATGACTCCTCATGCTTCCCATTTTTCTCAAACGATGCCTTTAGTTCCTTCCCCTATCATTTACACTGCTGATAGCTCACATATGTCTGTTAGTCACATAGGCACTAGATCTTCTCCTGATTTGACTATCCCTGATACATATCTTGTTCCAAAGTTGTCCCTTAATCTTCTTTCTGTTGGTCAACTTTGTGAACTTGGCCTTGATCTCCATTTTTCTAATCATGGTGTTGATGTGCAGGATCCACTGACGGGCAAGCTGCTTGGGACAGGCCGTAAGACTGGACGTTTGTTTGAGCTATGCAACTTACAGATTCCCTCACATATGGTCTCTTCCTCTGTTGCTGCCACAACCACCTTATCTCCAGACTTATGGCATTCTCGTCTTGGTCATGCCTCTTTATCTCGTCTTCAATTATTAGCTTCTCAAGGTCACTTAGGGTCTGTTAATTTTAATAAATTTGATTGTATGTCTTATCAATTTGGCAAACAAACAAAATTACCATTTAATAACAGTGACTCTTTTTCTTCTGCCCCTTTTGACCTTGTTCATTCTGATGTTTGGGGTCCTGCTCCATTTACCACTGAGGGGGGATCTCGCTATTTTGTGATATTTGTTGATGATTATTCTAGATTCACTTGGATTTACTTGTTAAAACATCGTTCTGACCTTGTTTCTATTTTTCAAACTTTCCACAAAATGATCCAAACACAATTTTCTCGCACAATTAAGGTTTTTCGGTCAGATAATGCCCAAGAATATCATGATAAATCTTTCCTCTCCATTTTGGATTCTAATGGCACCCTTCCCCACTATTCATGTCCCTATACCTCTCAACAAAATGGTCGTGCCGAACGCAAACTTCGTCACATTCTTGATGTTGTGCGTACCCTCCTCATATCTGCCTCTATCCCTGAGCGTTTTTGGGGTGAAGCGGCTCTCACTGCCGTTTACACCATCAATCGCATTCCCTCACCTACTACTCACAAGAAATCTCCCTTTGAGTTACTTTATGACAAAATCCCAGACTATTCCTCTCTTCGAGTATTCGGTTGTGTTTGTTTTGTCTCTCTTCCTTCCCATGAACGAAACAAACTTGAACCAAGGTCTCGGCTGTGTTGTTTTCTTGGCTATGGTATCTCTCAAAAGGGTTTTCGTTGCTATGATCCCATATCTCGTCGCCTTCGTATCTCCCGTCATGTTGAATTTTGGGAACATCAGACTTTTTCTAGTCGTCAACATTTTCCCTTTATCTCTTCCTCCATGACTCCCATTTTCTCTGATACTTCCATTGACCTTTACCCTGACCCTGTGAGGGACTCTACCCAGCCTCCTAGCTCTTCAGATGTCCCATCTTTGGTTTTGTCTCTAGCTGCTGGCACGCCTGATTCGGATCCTGCATCATCAACACCATCAGAGTCTCCCACAGATATACGTCGTTCCACTCGGGTAAGGGCTCCTCCTTCTCATCTTTCTGATTATCATTGTTATTTTGCCCTTGCTACCCTCCATGAGCCTCATACATATCGTGAGGCTAGCACTAATCCTCTTTGGCAGCAAGCTATGGATGATGAACTTGATGCACTTCACAAGACTCATACTTGGGACATGACCACTTTGCCTCCTGGCAAGTCTGCAGTTGGTTGTAAATGGGTCTATAAGATCAAGACTCGGGCTGATGGATCCGTGGAACGTTACAAGGCTCGCTTGGTTGCTAGGGGATTCACTCAGGAATATGGCATTGATTATGAGGAGACTTTTGCTCCTGTTGCTCGTCTTACCTCAGTTCGATCTTTACTTGCTGTTGCTGCTGTTCGTCATTGGCCTCTGTTTCAGATGGATGTGAAAAATGCCTTCCTCAATGGTGATCTTCTTGAGGAAGTCTACATGCAGCCACCTCCTGGCTACCCTGATTCTCAGAATCAAGTTTGTCGCCTTCGCCGTGCTCTCTATGGTCTTAAGCAAGCTCCTCGGGCTTGGTTTGCTAAGTTCAGTTCTGTGGTTGCTCAGCAGGGTTTCACCCCTAGTTCATATGATTCAGCTCTCTTCATTCGTCATACATCTACTGGTATCACTCTCATTCTTCTTTATGTTGATGACATGATTATTACAGGTGATGACATTGCAGGCATCTGTGATCTACAGAAGTTCCTTAGTCAACAGTTTGAGATGAAAGATCTTGGCACTCTTAGCTACTTTCTCGGTCTTGAGGTCACCTCCTCTTCTGATGGTTACTATCTCTCTCAAGCCAAGTATGCTTCTGATCTTCTCTCTAAGGCCGGTCTCACTGATAGCAAGACTGTCTCCACTCCCTTAGAGCTTAATGTCAAGCTCAATCCTACTGATGGTGAGCCTCTCTCTGATGCTACTTTATACCGACAGTTGGTGGTCAGTCTCATCTATCTTACTGTCACCCGTCCGGACCATGCTTATGCTGTTCATCTGGTTAGTCAATTCATGTCTGCTCCTCGCTACACTCATTATGCTGCAGTTCTTCGTATTTTGAGGTACATCAAGGGGACACTCTTTCATGTTCTTCACTTCTCGGCACAATCTTCTCTTGAGTTGCGCGCCTATGCTGATGCAGACTGGGCTGGAGATCCCACTGATCGTCGTTCTACCACAGGTTACTGCTTCTTACTGGGTTCCTCTCTTATCTCTTGGCGTAGCAAGAAACAGTCTGTTGTTGCTCGTTCCAGTACTGAAGCTGAGTACCGTGCTCTTGCCGATGCCACCTCGGAACTCCTTTGGCTTCGTTGGCTCCTGGCTGACATGGGTGCTCCCCAGACCACCAGTACTCCTATTCACTGCGACAATCGTAGTGCTATTCACATTGCCCATAATGATATTTTTCATGAGCGCACCAAGCACATTGAGATCGATTGTCACTTCATTCGTCATCATCTTCAGCAGAGTGCTCTTCACTTACTATCTGTCTCCTCTGAGGACAGCTTGCTGATGTCTTCACCAAGTCCCATCCACCGGACGCTTACGCGATCTTGTGTCCAAACTCAAGATGGCTTCTTCGTCACCACCTTGTGTTTGAGGGGGGATGTTAGTATATATTATAGGCTTATTGTAGGCTTACTGGGCTTTAGGCCCAATCTACTTGTACTGCACATACTTGTATTGCACACACTACTTTGCCTATATAAAGGCAGTTCCATGTATTAACCTAATTGCTGAATATAATATACAGAGCTATTTTGCTCACTTTCAGTCTCTGTTTTCTCTCTCTCTTCTTATTCTTAACAGATCCCACAGATGTGGTGGGTGAACAAAGACAGTTCTTCCACCTTGCACTTTGTTTGCCTGAGCTTGCTTGTGATGTTGGTGACACAAGTAAATGAGA
>OU015765.1:45071711-45111152 GCA_907173295.1 Fagus sylvatica
GTCCACTGGGTGCAACAGAATCGAATACATTTCACGATTATGATTTTATCATAATTATTTAACAGTGTATATAATGTCACGTCAATTAAAATTTTAAATAATATAACACCATTTCAGATAGAGATAAGAGTGTCTATGTTCATTGAACAAATTGTCTTGTGTGTCCGTGTGTGAGAAAGAGAGATAGAGATAAGGGTGTCTATGTTCATTGAACAAATTATCTTGTGTGTGTATGAGAGAGAGAGAGATTCATTTAAGCTATACTCATTGGATTTGAATGAAGAAAAATATTAGTTGTACTCGTAATTTCAGAAAGTTCCTGCTGAACAAATTGCAACCAACATCACTTAACAATAGTTTTAATACAGCTCTCCAAATAAATAGGCTGGATGGTCTTTGCCATGAGCAATTGAAGCTATTAAGAGTAAGAGTTGCATCTAAATTGAAAATGATGTATGCAAAGGGTATACATAATACATGGCATAGTGTCGGGCTTGTCACAGCTCATTCTTATCTACATTCTAAGCAATCATAAACCTTGATAGGAGAGAGAGGGTGTGTGATAGAAGAGTTACCTGCATACTTTCCTACAAAGGCCGACATGGTTACAAGCAATGAAATGGTATTGGCTTTGGATAAAGAGAGATATATAGATAACAGGACTAAAGTGCAAAAACCAAGTTTACACTAGCACCAACCTATATAGATCAGCCTCCTTGGAATATACTTAGAGAATCCAGACATGCCATGCACCAACACGTGTCCAAAGATTAGCCCAAGGAGTTTTATCATCCTCGGATAAAGCAATGAGTGACCACTCTCTTAGCCAAGTGGCAACTCAAACTCATCCACTACTACAAAATTCATATTCACCTCACGTGAACTAGAAATTGTGTGGAAAAGCCCTCTTCCATCATCCAGCTTGATTCATAAAACAGACACAAATTTTGTGGTTTCTATTAATCTCAACTCTGTTTCATGCAAAATTTCTTTTTCTTTTTCTTTTTTAAACATGTCTCAATCTCCTTCCAATATCAAATCACTTCTCCCAGTGGTGAAGCTCAAATATTGTAATTAGAATAAAGGGACAAAAAATAAAACACATAAACACAACTAAGGACACATTCACACAAAGATGAAGCAACAAAGAATTTTATTAAGTAAATGTCTGGATTCACAAATACATATATCATGGGAAGGCCGTTTATCAGTTTCAACTTTGTGACCGTAAAAGATTACTTGCTCCCCTCTAAGCCATACGTACAAACGTAAGGCAAGGTTTTTATGGGGATTGACTATCTAGCACAGCCTTTGAGTAAAAAATTTCCAACTGCCTACTGTAATAACTTGCTATCCAATACATTTTTATGATGTAATGAAATATTTATAAAAACAAAAGGGTTTGCAACCAAACACCCTCTGGAGTTTCTAAAGAAAAAAGGAATAAAAAGATGATAATATCTAAGTTGTTCAATTGAGTCAAAATTGTTTCAAAATTCTTCTGAATGACTGAGGCCAGCACAATATCATTAAGCAAATTCAGCTGTTTCTCCACACTTGGTGCTGATGATCAACTGAAAACGAGGGGCTTGGACTAAGTAGCAGCCTTGATGGAACTATTGTGAAGGGGCCACCACTTGCTGGTCGTCATCATCCGTTCCGAAATATCGGTCTCCAAACTCACCCATGCCAGGTATGACACGGAAATCTTTATTTAGACCACTCTCAATCTCAGAAGTCACAATTTTTATTCTTGGGAAGCTTTTGCAGACCACATGTACACCCTGAGGTGCCTGGTGAGATAAATAATATCAGCATTACTACGAATGAATCTATGCATAATCAAGGGAAAGTGGGAATTCGAGAAGAAATAGGCATTACAAAACCGGAATCACTTAAGGACAAAATTAACTTACTGATATGAGATTGAGAAAAATAATGTTGCACTCTGGTACACCCTTGCTTAAAAGTAAAGAGATAGCTTGAACAGCCGAATTTCCTGAAGGAAAAGGACAACTTCTTAGTTATTCTTGCCTTATGTAACAATAAAAACTTGCAGCTGTCTAAATCATGCTCATATTATATAGGGTGTGTATATGACTAGAACGGGACGGAGATGGAAACAAATGAAGCCCCACATGCAAGAAAACCATACAGATTCCCCTACATAAGAACCACAGCAACTCAAAATAGTATAATGATTTCCATAAGAGAACTACGAACCTGTCCCTAGGATAGGATCTAATAGTAAGACATGCCTTTCTGAGATGTCCATTGGCAATTTTTCATAGATTAGCTGCCCAGTAAATGAAGCATTAGAAAAAATGTCAGAACCCAGGAAATGAAGCACACAAACGTCGAACACAGAGATAGAGAGGCACAAACCTGCTGACCATTGTCACCTTCTCTATGAATAAGTATCTTCCCAATCTTGATACCTTTACAACATGCTCGCAAAGCATTCTCCATACTCTCACCACTGGCAAACGAAATGTTTAATATCATACAATGGCTATGGAAAGGGGGTCCAACAATAATTGCACACATGACAAACACAATGGGTAGACAACAATAGGGTTCGAGAAGCAAGTTAATTCTGAGGCCAATGATCCAATTAGAAATTTGAGTAATTTTTACAATTCAATATTTTTAAATTTCTATTCCAGGGCATCTAACAGATCATAAGTCATACTCTTAAGTTATAGATAACTAACTTTAAGATTAAAATAAAAAATGCTAACAAATATGCATGCTTTGAGCTTTTGGATTAGGTTGGATACCTCCTGATAACTGAGACACCACATAATCTCTTACAGAAATCCACACCAGTATACACGGACCCTGCATTTACAGAAGGGAAATGCTATAAAAGCAACACATCATGAAGAGAAAACATAAAGCTGACTTCTCATTAAAATAGCCTTAGCTACATTACCATTTCTGTGATATATTTAGACAAATGTGAAAGTATGGGACACAGATGATATATGGGCATCTTAAGTAACCAGCACAAACAATTGTTAAAGTAACCAGAGGGCCAGCAAGCATATCATCCATGTCATAATTTTTTTACTGAAAATAAGAAAGGCATTTTCACTTTACACTAAAGCATATTGTATTCAAATGATAATAAACAACAAATTTCTTCAACTGTTATATTTCAGGGGAATGGGATCAATTTGACTTCAAAATAAACCAAAATCAATATTTGGAAAACCTACAAAGTTACATTAATATCAGCTTACCAGTCGGAGTGATCACTTGCTTTTCAGTAAATGGAAGATGTCCAAGGCCATGTTCAACAACCTGGTCAAGATCCAGGAATCTTTATGAGTAATAATTTTTATTAAAAAAATGCAAGTGAAGAAATCAACAAATGACTCATTGGCTGAATGGAAACTATACACACCAAACGGATCAACCGATCGGCATAGAAAACAAAGTCATGCTTCGTAGTTTGAGCATCACGTATGAGAGTATGCATACCCCGTATCTGCACGAGGCCAGGAACAGTTATGAGACTCAAAGAACCATGCTACATTAACCTTTATGATCATGTTGGCATTGGAGCTCCAGGAAAAAAGGTATCACAATAACATAGTTAACAAAGTTAATAAGTACGAAGCAAGGGAATAGATACCTGAAAAGTTGAATGAATAACATATAAATTAGGGTATATTTTACAGAGATCGTGCTGACCAAGCTTCGTACGAATATGTTGTACAATCAAATCAATGGCTACATGATTATCTCCCCCACGGGGAATAATGATATCAGCATACTTCTTTGTTGGTAGGATAAAGTCATCAAAAGCAGGCTTCACAAATTTGGAGTACTGCAACAAAATAATGTGTATCAATATGTGTCAAGATGAATCATTGTGTTGCAGGGTGGCAGCATGAAATGAACTCAAGCCTTATGGTTCCACCAATACAGGAAGCTTAAAGCCAATAACAGATTAACGAACTATGGTTATGTCTTAATGCCTATGCAATTGATAATTTGAAAAGTTACTAACCTGATCAAGTACTGTACCAATATCCCTATTTTTCTCAACAGTGTCCCGCCTTATCCTCCTTGCTAGACGAACATCAGCATCTGCACTGAAAATTTTACAATGTGAAGTAACAATTCAACTTAGTAACACAATGAAGTGACATAAAATACATTCTTCACTACATATAACAAGAAATATATATTTTTTGTAAAAGTCCATCTTTTGGTGGAAATATCAGCAATTGTTTTCAAAAATATGCAAGAAAATAACATCTGAAGTAACCAAAAAAAAAACCAACATTGCAAGTTCACCATGCCTTTTGAGTCGTAAGTATTTGTTGTCTGAACTAGTGCATTTTTGCATGTTTAACTCATAAGTGTTCCTGACAACAAATACTGTAAGTCTAACTAAGCCACATTTCCTGATATACAGAACCCTAAGCAAAAAATATAAGAACGACTAGGAACCAGACGCAATGCTAAAAATGCAATGGCTTCATAATACCGAAACTCATGAGAACTACAGATCCCAAGCAATCTCCATAGATAATTTCTAGTGGACAATTAAAGAAAATAATAAAGAACTTCAAATGCAAATTATAACATAAATACCAGAATATAATTTCCAAAAAATAAATGTTCTAGTAAACCCAATGAGCCTGAGATACACAGTAAATAAGAACCAATTTTAAAAAAGGGAAAATGAAAATAGAGGACCTGTATCAACAAATATCTTCATATTCATCAAATCTCTAACACGCTGATCATGGAAAATGAGTATGCCTTCCAAAAGTATAACATCTGAAGGGTTTACCTGCAGATGATATACTACGTCAAATATATTGATTTGATGGAAATCTTGGATGGAATACAACAAAAAAAAAAATATCTCCAAGATATCTGCAATGGGTCTTTGCACAAAAAATGGCAGTTATATGTAGAATGATGCCTACTGGACCCCAAAGATATGAAAGCTGTACCCTTCATGCTGGAAACACATTGTTTTTGTAACTCTTGAAATCATAGTTTGGAATATCAACTGCTTGTCCATGCCTCAACTTCTCCAAAACACATAACAGTTTCTCAGTGTCAAAAGCATCTGATGGAAAAAGTAAGGTTGCAGTAAGAAGAATCAATTGAGCTAGCACAACAATTGAACTAAACAGTAAATAAAGAACACCATACTTATGTTCATTAAGGCTACAAACTGATCAAATTGGATGTACCTCACAGCCTTACTAATGAACTATTTATACAATTTGGTCAGACAGTAATAAATCCTAATGGATGGTCATTGACATTACTAGTAAGGGTATAATACTATAACAAGAAGATACTTGCGATCTACTTGAACCATTTCTAAAAATGCATTTCTTTACTGAAAGAAGATATAAGATAAACATGGTTGATAACTAAGTAAAAGTAAAGGGTTAAAAAAGAGTTTATTTCAGTAAATAACACTTGAAATTCAACAGAGATCATTGTTTCAATAATATTCTTCAGACTTAAGTTGCAGAAATTTCCCTCACCAGGATGGTCAAAATTGTAGTCAAATACTTGTGTAAGTTCCTCCTCAGTCAAATTATGATAAAAGGAATCCTGCCATAAGAGAAACCAGTATGAATATATTTTTCACTATTAAATACAACAAAACAAAAAAGGATCAAACCATCCAGCAACTGTAGAAAAATATTATTATAAATTATAAGAAAATCCTAAGCAAACATTAATGAGCAGAAACAGTAACAGAATGTGAATTTTCAAATACTTGATGTTCATTGATTTCCTTGTTTCCTCAATGATTCAATATTGTAAACCAGAAATACATTTGATCTTAGAATAAACTTCTCTATTTAGCCACCTAAAGGTATTTGAATCAGAAAACATTACCTGGTTAACAAGTACGACACGTTGATCATGAAGCTGCTGGATAATCATATCACAAACTGTTGTCTTACCAGATGCCGCTCCCCCAGCAACCCCTGCCACAAAATGTATTAGAAAACTGATGTTTGGGATAAAGATGAAGAACAAATGAACAGATGTTCCTTTTTGTGATGCAAAAAAAAAAGGGTGCACACACCAACGCCGTAGACCAATTTTTGAAAGCAAAAGTAATGCAGTAGAACCAGGTAAAAGTTTCAAACTAATACACACTTGGAAGTCAATAACTAACTTTTGTGTGGGCTTTGCTATAATCGATTTAGACTGAAAAGATAAAGTTGCAACATTCTAGAATCACAAGCATACCATTCTAGATTCCAAAACAGACACATGAAATTGATAATTTCAATTCTAGGTTAAACTACTAGCTACAATATTCGTTGCATGTTTCTGTGTGAGGTAGGTAAGAGGACTGCCAATGCTAAAACCATCAAACTTCACCTTTATGTGTCGGATTCTTCCACATACACATCAAAGAAAATATACCAACCAGTGTCCCTTCTATCTTTTTCATTTTATAAGAACTCTTTTCTGTAATTCCAATGTAGGTAGCACATGCACCACCCTTTGCTGCCTCTCCAAAAATTAAAAGAAATTTTCATATATTTCTTCAAACACTTACCAATGACAAAAGGCTGTCTATGCATGTTTTCAGTTGCTGACGACATTGATAAATCCATTTCTTTAACTCCTTGCTCCAAAGAGTCCATGTGAAATCCAGAAAAATGAACCCCTGAGGAGGCCTCTATTAAATCCACAACTGATTTAGAACCCATGGACGGAGACCTGCATATGAAATTTTAAGAACAAAAGGCAAAGGAGCTCATAAGTGGACAAAATATGAACAGAAAAGTTCAGACTATACACAAATTTAAGAGAATTGTGCTATCCTCAGAAACTAAAGGTTGTCAAATGCATAATTTCTGCAAAAATCACACACAAGTACATACTGTATGCAGTTAACTTATAAAATAAAATAAAAAAGGACTCATCTTTCACCCTTTTAAACTTGTAGATACAAAGGGATCAAAACCAATCACAAGGTAAAATGTCAAGAGTACAACTCAGCAAATACTATCCGAGAGAGAAAAGACGATTAGGTGTGAGTGTGATCATTATCCGAAAGTCCTAGGACAAGGACAATAGAAAAAATGAATAGCATGCTTAGGAGCCTGAACAACTAGTCTAATCACGCAACGGAACAGAACGGAAATAGCAAGAAAACACATCACATAAAACAAGAAACTGTTCTTGTTTTTTTTTTTTTTAATTCTTTTCAACACATAAAACAAGAAACTTGTGAAACAAATGACCAAGAGCTACACTCCCAATCAATTATAATTTCTAAATAGTGCTTGACTTTCTCTTACACAATGTTTGTATATTCTATACACTTTTCCCTTCTCCAAGCACCAATTATCTTCACAACAAATTCATGGGATCTTTATACTAAATAACTAAACCCCATTTCGCAATACCTTCCGTATGCAAACTTTGTTATCAATCCTTATCAAACTCTCCCCACAATCCCAACTAAAGAGAAGCTAAAGCTTACAACTTTATTCCTAGAATAAAAGGCAGCCATTCCTTTTTCAAAATCTCAAAGCAGCAACCACCAATCACGTATTTTCGTTATAACACGCTTCATTGTGTTCCGAATTACCGCAGTTCCTTGTACCGCAAGGACCGACTATCCCAAATCAACATTACAATACAATACAAAACAATCACCATCAAACCTCAGCACTTCCCAAATAAACATTAAACACGAAACCTTAAAGCAACTCAAAAATATATCTTCTTCCAATCATTGTAAATACACACACACACACACACATACATACATACATGCATGCATACATATAAAAAAAAAAAAAAAAACACAAATTGCAATATCAAATCCACTAAATTCATCAATAAATACAATTAAACTACATTCTAAACAATACCAATATCTAGATCCAATACTTACAACATAAACAATAAAAAATTAAACAGTTTTCAGCTTTCACCTTCAAAAACAAATCAAAACTTTAAGATCAACATCAAATGCAGATTATAGAACATACCTGAATACAAACTCCAACAAATGATTCTAGAGAAAGAGAGAGATTTGGAAAGCAAATTTTTTTTTTTTTTTTGGTGGGATTGTTAATTTTAGAGAGAGAGAGAAAAATATTTACGGAGGTTCTTGTATTGTATGCCGGATTCAGACACGATGGGGAAAATGGGTTTTTATAGTGGATCCCAGGGAAGGCTTGTTGGAAATAGGGGCTTAGAGTTTTGTGAAATTACGAAAGGAGCCACTGCCGCTGTGCTTCGGTTCTGACTCTGTGGTGACTCTGAGAGAGAGAGAGATTTGTAAGGTGGCAAGAGTACAAGAGAAGCAATAAATTATTAATATATTTGTATTAGTGGGGCCAAGCAGTTGGATGAGTTGATGGTGATTACATTATTCAAGATTGAGGTGCCACGTTGGCACTGAATCGGATATGGGGTCCTCTCTTTTTTTTTTTTTTCTTTTTTTTTCTCCTATGAGAGAAAACTTTGAGTGTAATTATAAACACCGTTTTATGAAATCACATTTATTGAATGATTATTATGCCTAATGGTCCTGAGTGGTCCAAAAATGATCCATTCATGTCAAACTCGTAATTTGCGTTTTTTGTGGTTACTAAACTACCCATTTGGATTTATTTACTCGATGTACTTAATTCTCGTTTCATCTCAACTCAAATTTCAATATGTTTCGACCGATATTTTGAATTTGGACCAAATACAAGTTCATCCACCGCCTTTTTTTTAGCATTTTATCTATCTTGTTTCTTTCTTATCTTTTATACTTTTTTTTTTTTTCTTCCATGATTTTGATGATTCTTATTTTTATATAATGATGAGTTATGTTTATTTTTTAATATTTCTATTTTTTTTGGTTGGTATTTTGAGTTGTATAATAGGTTTTTATAGACCTCCATGTTATGTAATGGGATTTTATAAAACTCGTTTTTATGTAATAATGACATTAAAAAGATTTATTAATTGACTTTTGAATTGATTTATAAAACCATATGTGATAAAAAAAAAAAAAATCATATATATTATAAAAAGTTACAATAACCCTGAACAATAAGTCAAAATCGACCAATATCGAAGAATTACATTGTAACGGATATTACTATAACTAAATTGAAAAATTTGTTATAATTTAAAACATAAACAAAAACTCGTAAAGTCTACAAAATTGACAAAACTTATGTTTACAACCAAAAAGGGGAAAATGCCAAAATCCATCTTCATAAGAGAGAGCTCAAATTCAAACCCTAGCGGTAGAGTCCCATTGTCTTTGCCTAGATATATATTAATTTCCCTTTGTCTTGTATATTAGGGTATGTCCCCTAACTTTGTATTTTTGTTTTATTATTGCAAATTACTTATCCAACATGATAGAAAAGTACATGAGAAAATGGAGGTCATTTTTACCTTTCCATTTTAAAAGATCAAATATATATATTAAAGGAGTGGGGTTATGGAATATTCTCTCAATTTATAGCCAAAAATATGGTATATTTACTGCTATTGGTGGCAAATCGTAATCTTAAGAATTTCCATTGCCTATCAACCAAGATTGTCAATATCTTGGTGACTTTTCAACTAAAGACTTTCTTTATATTTTGCTTCTTACTCTAATTTTCTTTTAATCTTAATTGAGATAGATGCACTTCTCTGCTTTCTTTAGTAATCCAACAACATAATGAGTGGACACTTTTATCTAATTTCTTAAACTCAATTCCAATGAAAAAAGAAATGAAGTGAGGGTTAGATGGATATTTATACGATAAGGAAAAAGACTAAATGAGTTTTAAATGATTTTTATAATCTCTAGACTCTAGAATTCATACCAATGGAAGCAACCATCAAATTATTTTCTTTAACTTTTCTACTTTAAAAAGTATGATTAGGGTTGTCATTCTGTTTGAAAATTTGTAATTTTATTTTTTATTTTTTTACAACCTTTTAATATTAAAATAACAAATTCTCTTCTCAATTCATATTAATCTGCCATCTAATCTAAGGTGGCTGCACTAAACTGTTAGGTCAAAACCCAAATTGTAATAAACTAAGGAATTAACAAGTCTTATATTGAATCTATGTTTGAATGAGTTTATTTTATTGACTTATCCTGCTAAAATAAGTTTTTCATAAAAAAATATAAGGTTTTAAAAATTTGTACATAAATCAAATAAATTCATAAAAACAAGCTCAGTTAACTCTCAAATAGTTTTTCTAGTAATTTTCCCCCCTCATGTGATCAATGATGTCTTAAGTTTAAGTCTCCTACACTTCAGGGTTACCTCAAAATCCTCCCTATAATTATCCATGGTGGGCGAGACGAGAGGACTATATACACCTAAAAGATTAGTCAGGTGTTTTAAAATCCTACACACCCCACATTAGCCAAAAACAAAAGCTCTCAATTCACAAAATTTAATCTAATAGAATCACACTTATAAACTTAATAATTTTTCTTCACTTTCTTTTCTTTTTAAGTTATAGTGGAGACAATCCACCATTATTTATCACCTATTGATAGTGCCCAAAAATAAAATAGGAAAAGAACAAAGAAAATATTAAAAGTAATAAATGAACAAATCCCTTAATGCTGGGCACGTGAAGAAAATGTGTTATAGAATCAGTTCCATAATTGGGTAGTGGGTGGGCCACCATTATCTGGTAGATCCACCAGCAAGATGCAATTATGAAAAAAACGTTGATTACATGCTCCATGGGACCCTTGATGATACCTCTATGATCACCACAGCTGGCCACTTTCAGATCCAATGTTCAATTGCCACGAGAAAATTAAGAGGCATAGTGGAATTTATATAGGTTTTATTTTTTCAATTTTTTTTTTTAATTATGTTTTTTCCTTTTTTGACTGCTTTTTATGTGAAAAATAAAATCTTTCATCTCATTCAGACATTCCCTTATTTTGCGTGATTGCTGAAATTAATAGGACTTGTTGACTTTCTATGTTTTTGTGTGGTGTTAATAATGATAAGTGAAACTTAGAAAGCAATTTATATAAGGAGATGCATGTGATCCATTATTATTAGGAATTTAGGAGTACAGCTTTTTCTTGGGGATCTAAATCAACAACACTGATTGTGTTTTAAACATTGATTATGCGATTCACATAGACTTAAATTTCAAAATAAGTTTGTCAAATACACATGAAATCTATCAATAATCATGTGAGTATTTGAAAATTCAAGAAAAGCTGATTAGAATTTTAACTTTTAAGTGACTTTGACGTAAAATTCCTTGATACCTATGACCAGAAGATTTTTCTTTTTTCCTATGTCCACATCTTTCACATTTGCTTTATATTACTTAAATTCGGATTCCCGATACTATAGCAAACATATTTTATCGTTGTGTAATTGTTAGAAAATGATTCTCTACATTTCAAAATCTTTTCATTTATCTATTTCATGATTCAAATTTTAATTATTTCCTAAATCTAACCGTGTAGAGAGTAGAGACTATCACGTCAATTAAAATTTGTCATGTAGAATATACATTGATGTTATATTATGTGGCAAAAAGTACACACGGATAATTTTATTAGTTGTCATATAGTTGATTTGTAGCCTTAGACGATAAACTGGTTTGTAGCTAAACTTTGTCTTTGTGATAATTAAGAACAATTTCTATCTAAATTGGATAGGAACATAGTACATACCACTATGGGTAGGGGTGGGCACAGGTCGGGCGGTTTGGGTTTGGGGGTAAAATATCATCCTACCCGACTGAGTCGGGTTTACAAAACCTAAATCCGTTGACCGTCCATTCAAGTGGTTGGCTCGAGCGGTTCGGGTGGTCGGGTTGGTCGGGTTATACACCAACAAATCATCAACACAACAGATCGAGAGTGAGATCGAAACCTGGAGGCGGCGGTGGCAGATTTGAGAGAGAACTTGCCAATCATTGGGTTTCAATGGCAAATCTGTGAGAGATCTTGCCATTTTCTTGTTCCTCTTCATCTTCGTTGCTCAAATCCATCCTCCCAGCTTCAAGAAGCTCTTTCTTGCTCGGAAAAGCGTTTGGGATCTTCGAAACCTTCATGAACTCTCCTTCGCCGAGACAAAACTCAACGCCAAAAGTTCAAGAACTCAATGCCAACGCCAAGAAGGGAGAGACCGAGAGAGTGAGGGTGAGATCGTGAGGTGGTTGTGTGATTGGATCGGGGGCGTGGCGGTGCGGTGGCTAGGGTTTAAGGGTGAGGGAGAGTAACCGTGAGAGAGAGAGAGAGAGAGAGAGATTTTGTGATTTGAGTTTCTGAGATGGGTTTGGGTTTGGGTTTGGGTTTGGGGGGTATGGGTTTGGGTTTGGGTTTTTTAATAAAAAAAAATATATTATACTTATTTGGTCAGGTGGGTCGGGTATCCACCCGACCAAAAACATGAAACCCGCGGCCCACTCGAAACCCGAATAAAAATTAAAACAAAATCCGTATCCGTCCATTAATGGTCTCTCGGGCGGGCGGGCAGTTACTTGGGTCGGTCAGTTTTGTCGGGCGGGTCGGGTTTCGCGGGTATATGCCTACCCCTAATTATGGGAGACAATTTGAAAGTTAAGAGTGATATATAAAGAATATCGCCATGCCATACCATGCTATAGTGCCATGTCAAATAAATCGGATCAATCAGACAAGAAGCTCAACCAAGAAATCTCCCGACCTCAGAACTCAAGGAATGCCTCAAGACCATGATAGAGGACAAGAGCTCTAGCTCAATAGGCTGAACTGATCAAGAGCTTGAGCATAAGTGCCTATGCACAAAGGATCGAATGCAATCTCTAAGGAAATTGTTACCTCCATTATGGGAACCTATAACTTATAACTGTTATATGCCAAAGATCTTAGCCATAAAGGAGATAGTTGCACCCCTCGTTATAGGCCTATTATAGTCACAGTAAAGGAAATGACTAAAATCAAGGGAAAATGCCCAAAGGACAAGCCTATATATTGGGAAATTCAAATCAGGAACAAGTATAAACAAATTTCCTTGCTTTCACCAAATTCACCTAACATAAAATCCTACTAACTTAAGCATTGGAGTCATTAGGTCGGGGCCACCTACGAGTTCTAGCTTTTGTGTTTTTTCAAGCATTTGATTGATCTGTCTACCATTTAGTCAACTATTTCATCAAGCGGGAAGTCAAATAAATTTCTTTGAGAGAGAGAGAGAGAGAGAGGGGTCATCGACCATTTACAACACTTAAAGGCCGTTTAGTACATCAAACTCAAACCGTGATTCAGTGATTTGAATCCAAAATCACTGGGTTCCACACAAAAAAATCTTGTTTAGTACATAATATTTAAGTGAAGTCTAAAATACTAGCTTAATTTTTATGTGGGTGGAGGGGAAATAATTCGTAAGTAGTTAAATCCGGACCGGGAAATTGAGAAATAACTAAAGGCACCTCATTCCCATCTCGGGCTTAACCAAACTGTGTTATGTGTTCGGATGACCGAACAGATGTAAATATCTGCTCGGGTACAGAGTCTGTTCGGGACAAGTAACTAAACCCCTAACTTAGTAATCCGGAATGAACTAGAATCGTTCTTATAACCCCAGCATTAAATACCTGAAATATCATGGTCAAAGGTGTGTTGAATACGTTTGTTGCATTAAATTCATAATTGGCTGTGGTAAGGAATGATGGTAATCCTTAAATGAACTGACATTGGCCACGTTCTAGAGGGAAATAATAGATCAGAGAGCCTAAATATCTCTGACGATGGATAAAGTTAAGGTTATGGGGAAGGGAAGTTGGAAAAATATCATGGGAATATCTCCGGTAAAGGGTTTGGGTATAAATAGAAGGAGCTTCAACATGCAAAGAGGTACGTGCTCTTATGCTCCAGAAAGTTTTTCTCTGTCATTATTCACTCTTTGATCACCTTCTTCCCGGAAACTGACTCAGGCATCGGAGAGCAAAAGGCCAACCCCCACTGGGTTGACCAAGAGGCTAACCATTTGTCTTTGCTGTTTGAATATTTTGTTTTACAGGTCCTATCAAATCTGTTCGGATTGACCTCAAACTTGCTCGGACTCAATTTCCTGGTCAGCTCTTTCATTCGTCTTAATTTGAGTTCTTACAATTGGCGCCGTCTGTGGGAAGAGCTTTCCTACAGAATTATAGTCCGGCAACTAGCGAGGTTCGCCAGAAATGTCTGGAGTACCATCAGCGTCGCGACACCCACCTTCGGTGGTGGTGGAGGACGCGAGTTTATCCAGAGTCTCTTCTGGAACGTCATACAGGCCTTCTCGTGACTCAGCAGAACTACAAAGGACTGCTGGAAGAGCCTTAGTGACACCTGCCCCACCACAACAACCTGTCCCACCACAACAACCTGTCCCACCACAACAGCCTGCCCCACCACAGTACCCAGCTCCACCACAAAGCCTGGCCCCTTCACGCCATACCCACCCCAACCAAGTGTCTGCTGTCAGGCCAGACGAAGGAGCCACATCAAGAAGGCTCGTTCCTGAACAAACTAACAGAGGTGATGCTCGGCGCAGCCTTGCCTACTCCACTAAGTCATCACAAACTCAGAATAGCCAAGAGCTCATTGCCGAGCTACGCCAAGAGATACAAGCATTAAAACAGGTGGCGAAAGGACGGAAGGATAAAAGCCACCCCACAGCAAAAGAAAGGCCGACCAAAAGAACACATGCCTCACAACGAAGAAGCCCAGAACGCCCCACCCTGTCTCACAAGTCACAGCAACATGATTTATCCGAGACCTCTAGCTCCCAATCGGAATCTAGATCACCGACACCACCGGTGGTTTCCCATAAACCACTAAAACCAGGAAGGGCTTCGCGCTCTCGTCCCCCCCTTTATGGAGAGACGAGCGCGCCGGGAAAGAAGCATCAGCCCAGAAAGACTGTTAGGCCGGGGAGACAGAATGCTGTCTGGAAGGCTTTCGATTTGATATCATCATCTCCTTTCTCCAAAGAGATAGAGAAGGCCAAGATGCCCGAGAGATACCCAGTCCCTCGCTTCGAGATATATAATGGCCGGACAGACCCTGTGACCCATATTGGCCACTATCATCAGAGCATGGCTCTATCTCGAAATAATGATCCCCTCATGTGTCGGCTTTTTCCATCTAGCTTGGGAGAAGTCGCGATGAGATGGTTCAATCAATTGGGAGTGCGGACGATTTACTCTTGGGATCAGTTGGCTGAGGCATTCGTGGCTCGATTCATAACAAACAGTCGGAAGAGGAAGGAAATGGGGTCCCTCCTCACAATGAAGTTAGAAGCCAATGAGACGTTGAAGGATTACTCCACCAGGTTCTGGGAGACCTACAACGACATTGAGTCATGTGGAGAAGAAGTGGCGATTACCACTTTTAAAATGGGTTTGCCCGCTGAATCAGGATTGCGACAATCTCTAGTCAAACATCCCCCTGCGAACTTGGGAAAGCTGATGTACAAGATAGATCAGTTCGTCCGAATAGAGGAGGATGGTCGCAAACCCCCTGTGGATCAAATTGTGGCCCAACCCAAGCCAACCATAGCAAAACCTGTTGCTCGGTCCGGTAACACATCTAAGAACCTTTCTGCCCCGAGAAATTTTGTGGCTCCTACTTTTCGGGCCTTTGAGACCGTGTTCAAGGAACCTATTTATAAGGTCATGGAGAAGATCAAAAGGGAGCCTTTCTTTGTTTGGCCTCCTAAGATGATCGGGAACCCGGCACTGAAGGACGGAAATCTGTATTGCTCTTATCACAGGGAGAGGGGCCATATGACTGAAAATTGTCACCTGCTGAAGGTCCACCTGGAGAAGTTGGCATCGGAAGGGTATCTTGACCAGTATGTCAATAGGGATTTGTCTAGCAAGAAAGAGACGGGTCCGGACCCTAGGCAGCCTCAGTCTTTGAACACCCCGGCGGCGGGAATCATTCATGTCATTCATAATCCATCGTGTTCGGCGGTTTCTTCACCATCTTGCAGGTTTAAGATGCAAAAGGCTGCCCACCTCAGAAGGTCCTTCTCCATACGAGATGCAGCTCATCCAGCCCCTATATACTCGGTCCGCGCAGGAAATATGGGGCAGGCAATCTCCTTCTCGGACGATGATTTGAGGGATGTTCAACTGCCCCACAATGATCCTTTGGTAGTTACCCTGAGGATAGGAAACTATGATGTCCAAAGGGTGCTGATTGATCAGGGAAGCTTCGCGGAGGTGATGTATCAGGACCTTTATGGGAAGCTCGGATTGGGAGAGGCGGAGTTAACTGATTTCACGACCCCCATATTCGGCTTCTCGGGAGAACCTGTTGTTCCATTGGGAAAAATCATGCTGCCCGTCCTTGCAGGCCCGATTAATCTTCAGACAGAATTTATTGTGGTTCGGGCTTCATCTCCCTATAATGCCATAATGGGGCGTGATTGGCTGCATAGGATGAGGGCAGTCCCATCTACACTTCCATCAAAAGCTGAGGTTCCCCACTGCTGACGGAGTCATGGAATTGAATGGGGACCAGGTTGCCGCGAAACAATGTGTTCTGGCTGCCACCAAGAAGAAGGTCGCGGAAGGTGCACAACCAGCAGGGGGCTCATGACAAGTCACAGTCGCAGGAGCTAGAGGACGGAGAGGCTATAGTGACCGAACAGCCAGATAAGGTAATCTTCGATTCCTCCACTCCTGAAAAATTCTTTTTGATAGGTTCGAATTTATCTCCAGCAGACAGAGAGTGTCTGTTGCGGGTCTTGATAGACAATCAGGACATTTTTGCCTGGTCGGTATATGACGCACCGGGAGTATCTTCGGACTTGGCATCTCATTCACTGAATATCAAGCCCGAACACAGGCCGGTGGTTCAGAAACGGCGAAAGTTGGCTCCGGAAAGAGCCACGATAGTTTCTGGAAGAAGTGGAGCGTCTTTTGGCGTCTGGGGCGATCCGAGAAGTGCAATATCCGGCCTGGCTTTCAAATACGGTGGTAGTAAGAAAGAAGAATGGAAAGTGGAGAGTATGCATTGATTTTACTGACTTAAACAAAGCATGTCCCAAAGACCCTTTTCCCCTTCCTCGGATAGATCAATTAGTTGATTCGGCTTCAAGGCATGCTCGGTTAAGCTTCCTGGATGCCTTCCAGGGTTATCATCAGATTCCAATGAACCCTGCCGACCAGGAAAAAACAGCTTTTATCACACCCCGGGGAACATATTGCTATCGTGTGATGCCGTTCGGTCTGAAGAACGCAGGGGCAACCTATCAGCGTATGGTTACCAAGATGTTTGGACCCATGTTGGGGAAGACTGTAGAGGTTTATATTGATGACATGCTCGTCAAAAGTCTCCGGGAAGAAGATCACATTGCCGATTTGCTGCAGGTTTTCAATATTCTGAGAAGGGACAACCTGCGCCTCAATGCTTCCAAATGTACCTTCGGTGTTGGTTCTGGTAAGTTTTTGGGCCACATAGTGAGCAGGAGAGGGATAGAGGCTAATCCGGATCAGATTGCAGCCCTTATAAATCTGGCGGAACCCAGAAATATCAAACAGGTGCAGCGTTTAACCGGGATGATTGCCGCCCTGGGGCGATTCATTTCAAGATCAGCTGACAAATGTAAGCCTTTCTTTCGGCTCCTTGGCAAAAGAAGCAGATTCGAAGTGGGACGAAGAGTGTTCGGTCGCCTTCCAAGCAATCAAGGCCTATTTGTCAACTCCTCCATGCCTTTCGATTCCTAATCCGGGGGAGCCACTGTTTTTGTATCTAGCAGTATCTGATCATGCTGTTAGTGCTGTTCTAGTTCGGGAATCGACACAGGATCAGAGACCGGTTTTCTTTGTCAGTAAAACAATGGATGAGGCCGAACTAAGATATCTGCCCCTCGAAAAGGCAGCTTTGGCGCTGCTTTATGCAGCCAAGAAGTTGCCTCACTATTTCCAGTCCAGCACGGTCACAGTGCTGAGTGACCTTCCATTAAAAATGCTCCTGCAAAGGTCGGATTTCACGGGGAGGATCACCAGATGGGGAGTGTATCTGGGATCGTTAGGGGTAGAATATAAACCTCGGACAGCAATCAAAGGACAGGTTTTGGCAGAGTTTCTAGCCGAATTTCCAATACGACCCGAGTAACCCAACGTTGTTCAGTCCAGCTCAAACAGATTTCAATTCGGATAAGGTGGAATGGAAATTATTTGTTGATGGTGCTTCAAATTCTAAGGGGTCAGGGGCAGGAATCGTGTTGATATCTCCAGAAGGTCTGGTCCTCGAACAGGCTGTTCGGCTGAAGTTCTCGGCGTCCAATAATGAAGCCGAATATGAGGCAATGTTGATCGGTCTCAGAACAGCAAAGAAGCTCGGCGCTGGTAACCTACAAATATTTTGTGACTCCCAACTCGTGGCCAACCAGATTTCGGGAGAGTATCAGGCAAGGGACGACAGGATGTCGGCCTACTTAACGGTTGCTCGGACTCTATTATCTGAGTTCGATTCAACTCACGTCGCGCAGATCGGGAGAGAGCACAACTCCCATGCGGACGTATTGGCAAAATTGGCGACGGCTTTAGAATCGGATATGCAGAGAACGGTATGCATAGAGACGCTGGAGCAGCCAAGTTTTCAGGACCAGGAGGTATCAGTATGTTCTGTCAATGTCCGACCAAGCTGGATGGACCCTCTACTCGGCTACATCAGAGACAATAGACTACCCGAGGACAAAAAGGAAGCCAGGATGATCAAACAGAAGGCCCCGAGATTTTGGGTCTCCGAAGAAGGGCAATTATATAGGCGATCCTTCACCGGACCATACCTACTCTGTGTACACCCTGATAAGGTCAAAGATTTTCTCTTCGAAATACATGAGGGAATCTGCGGGAGTCATACTGGAGGCCGATCTTTGGCACATAGAGCTTTGTCTCAAGGGTATTGGTGGCCATACATGCAGGCAGATGCCTTGAAATATGTCCAAGAGTGTGATAAATGTCAGAGATTCGCTCCTATGATACACCAGCCAGCTAGGGAGCTGAATCCCTTGTCCAGTCCTTGGCCGTTTGCTCAATGGGGTTTGGATATTGTGGGGCCTCTTCCTCGGGCTCCAGGGAACAAGAAATTTCTGATTACGGCGACAGACTATTTTACCAAATGGATTGAGGCCGAGCCACTTTCAAATATCCGAGACGTGGATACAAAACGTTTTCCTCTGGAAGAGCATTATCACACGATTCGGCATACCATGGGCTGTCATCTCGGATAACGGTACGCAGTTTGAGAGCAAACTCTTCAAAGGGTTTTGTTCGGATCTCGGCATAAGAAATTTCTTTTCCTCCCCAGGATACCCCCAGTCTAATGGGCAGGCCGAGATATCCAATAAAGTCGTATTGAGTGGGATTAAAAGGAAGTTAGAAGCAGCGAAGGGAAAATGGGTGGAGGAACTCCCAAGCGTATTATGGACGTACCGAACTACAGTAAGGAGGTCCACCAACGAGACACCTTTTGCGTTGGCCTTTGGTGTGGAAGCAGTCATTCCACTAGAAATCGGGATGCCAACCATCCGAACAACTGAGTTTACTGTTCAGACTAACGAAGAGAGACTTGGCAAAGACTTAGACTTAGTGGAGGAGAAACGGAATTTAGCTGTGGTCCGTCTGGCAGCATATCAACAGCAGATGAGAAGGGAACATAACAAGAACGTCAAGCCTAGGACGTTCCGAGCTGGTGATTTAGTCCTGAGGAAGGTCATGGCCAACACAAGAAGGCCGAATGATGGGAAGCTCGGACCGAATTGGGAAGGGCCTTATAAAGTGTTGTCCCAGACTGGGCATGGAGCTTATCGGTTAGAAGACTTGGATGGGAAACCTATCCCCAGACCATGGAATACTTGTAACCTAAGGAAGTACTTCTTTTGATTATTGTAAATGAAGTTTAATGTTATATCCGGAATGTTATTATCTCTGCTTGTGTGTTCTTTTCATACAGGTTGATCATTATTGAGGAAGAAGATAAAGGAAAAATTCTCTAAAACCTGAAAAATCACTACCTCAAGGGGGGTGAGTGAGGAAATATTTTTGTCCGAACAACACTACTACCTCAAGGGGGGTGAGTAAAGGAAAAATTCTCTAAAACCTGAAAAATCACTACCTCAAGGGGGGTGAGTGAGGAAATATTTTTGTCCGAACAACACTACTACCTCAAGGGGGGTGAGTAAAGGAAAAATTCTCTAAAACCTGAAAAATCACTGCCTCAAGGGGGGTGAGTGAGGAAATATTTTTGTCCGAACAACACTACTACCTCAAGGGGGGTGAGTAAAGGAAAAATTCTCTAAAACCTGAAAAATCACTGCCTCAAGGGGGGTGAGTGAGGAAATATTTTTGTCCGAACAACACTACTACCTCAAGGGGGGTGAGTAAAGGAAAAATTCTCTAAAACCTGAAAAATCACTACCTCAAGGGGGGTGAGTGAGGAAATATTTTTGTCCGAACAATATTACTACCTCAAGGGGGGTAAGTAAGTCAACACCTTGTCGGAAAGCCTACGGCCTCAAAGGGGGGAAAGAATGGACGTATCTGAAATATTCTGAAGGGAAATGAAGCTGGGAGAAAGCCTAAGAGAATTGATGAAACGAGGACAAAGTACCCGAACAGAGTGGGTCACGCCCGAACAGATTATACTTCACACGCAGGGAGGCGTAAATGCGGGAAAGGTTAGCGCTATAGTCATTATTGATTGTATGAATGATTTCATGCATAAACTGAACAGACTCCCTCTGAAATATTGATGTGTTACTCTGTCCTTTGTTTCTTTTCAGTATTAATATGTCATTTGTCCAACCCACCTATTAGAGGGAGGGAGGATTTAGATGCAATCTAATATAATATTATGTAATAACAAATTAGGTGGATTCTTATTACTCAAAGCTTGAGCTAAGAGCTTTGAGGAATAGGAGTTAGGTAGTGTATGATTCATTCCCTGGTAAGGCTTAGACTTGACGTTTTGCCCGAACATATTCTCAAAATAAATGTGTTCAGACATTTGTTTGAAACGAACTCTTCATTTTCCTCACCAATAATTCACCCCTGAAACCAATGTTGGTGAAATAAACAACATCTAGACCCTCCCATAATCGGTTTGGGAGAGCTAGGACAACTGAATTTAATATTTGGTGAAGGAACGGGACATAAATCTATATATGAAAATATATCGACTCCGGGTAGGAAAAGACCTCCCGTAGGAGTAGTCCGCATAGTGTATGGTTTGTTCTCTTTTTTAGATCTCTAGTGGTGTTATCCCACTTAACCTTTTGTTCGGATGTCTTTGTTCCTATTATTTCGAGACAGAGTACTCCATCTTACGGAAGGAACTACTATCCGAGCAGAATGCCGAGTAAAGTCTAAAAAAGTTTAATATAAACCATGGTGAGCCTAAAGTATTGAGAACGATCAAACCAGCAAATTACCAAAACAAATGTAAAAAATATAAAACTTAACAAAGATTAACTTAAAACCATTAACAAAGACAAGGTCAAATATAGCAACCGAAAATATCAATGTTTGGAGGTTTGGGTCTACAAAGGTAAATATACATCCAAAATGAAATTAACTTAAAAATTAAAACTGGATCTAGATCAATTGTCTTCAGTGGTAGGAGGAACTGATTCGGGAGGCGCCGAGTCAAGAGGAGGTGCCTCCTCCCGTGCAGGAGGTTCGCAGGTCGGGGCAGGCGTCAGTTCAGCATCAACCATTGGGGTAGGAGCCGGAAGGTCATCCGTCGAAATGACGATGGGAACGACCTCACTGCCGACTAGTTCTTCGGCTGCTGTCTCGTCCCCTTCATCACCCACTCCTTCCTCGGCCTCGTCATCCGAAGCTTTTAACTCAGCATTGGGGAAAGGCAGGGGCGTGTTCTCCCTTCGGAACAGAGTTGAGTCGCTCGGGACTTCGGCTTCCTTAAGGGCGGCTTTCCATCCATCTCGGAAGCTCTTGTTGTAAACCAACTCGAGCTGTTCCGCCACCTCATCAAGGGCCTTCTGTTCGCCCTCGGCTCTGCCATCACGCACCCCATCTGCTCGGGACTTAGCAATCTGGGATTCCATGAGCGCCAGTTGAGCTCTCAAATCGTTCAGCTCGGACTCCGCCTTAACCCTCTTTTCGGACTCACTCCTAGCCTGCTCTTCAGCGTCCTTCATCTTGTTGATGGTTCCGTGAAGCTGCTTTTCCAGCTTCCCGAAATTGTCCGCAGCATTGCTCATCACATCGGAGAGGGTCTTTTCTTGTTCGGCCTCCTTGTCCTTCATAGTCTTGTGAAGGTCGGCCAGTCTGTCCTCTTTCTCCTTCGCTTCTAAGTGAAGGCCGGCTATTCTAGCCTCTGCTGCGTGGACACCCTGGGCAGCCTACAAACAAGACATGCAAGAAAATTACTAAAGAGTTTGAAAAGTAGTAACAAGAACGGTGGAGGAAATTAAAAATGTTAAACACATAAGCAACTTACCATCACCAAGCTGCGAGAGACGTGTCTGAAGATCCTGCCCGAGGACATTTCATCCCATATAATGGAGTCCCCAGGAAGACAGGCGACCCGAGTAATCGCCTGGGCAACCCGAGCTGAGAACTCCACGTCAGTGGTCTCAAACACAGTGTGGGCGGTGGTTATTGGGTCCCCGGCCACGGCCATCTTCGGAGCCCAGACTTCGGCATTTGATGAGGAGCTTGGGACGTTAGCATGCTCCCCTGCCACCCTCAGCCTCTTCGGTCGACGTACGAGCTGCTCGGCTTGTTCAGCCGCCGGCTCCTCTTCGATCTGAGGGAGGGCTGCCTCTTCGGGAGCCGGAGTCGGGCTCGGATCTACTTGTACAGTTGATCGAGCCGTAGGAGTGGTGTCATAAATAACCCTCCTCGAACGCCGAGGAGGGGCCTCGGGCTTTTCCTTCTCTTGCTGCTTCTCCCCCTGCTTCTCTTTTCCTTTCGAACTAGAAGCTTCTCTCTTTCTCTTGTTCAGGACCTGGAAAACGTCCACTGGTGGGGCCATTTCGGATACTTCGCCGACCGGAACGAACTCAGGTAGATCGTCGGACTGAGCGGCGGTGGCAGGCTGGGCCACGAAAAGAGTGCTGAGTTCTACGGGCGTCTCTTGGGACCGATAAACCCTTGGGCCCTCCAAGTAGTTCCCGACCAGTGGAGAGTAGCCGAGCAGTACCGAAGCAGCTCTCGGATGTCCGAATTGGTCCACGCAAATGTTGGACTTCAACACTTTCTTTATGTCCTCTAGGTTCGCCGCTGTAGCTGGAACGTGCAGTCGAGAAGGAACTGCAAAATAAAACCAAAAGCATTGAAGATTAAAACAAAGCTCTTACATATCCAAATAAATACCTCACAAGTTATTATGTTATTCGGTCGAGAGGAATCCATATCTGTTCGGACTTAACCCTAAAACCTAAAAACCAAGTTATGAGTCTAACCTGGACGGCCGAACATGTTTCGGCAGCGTGACGAGCCCGAGTACCAGTTCCCCGAAACAATGAGCCAATCGTTGTCAAAGCCCTTGTTGGAGCTCGGCATCGCGGTGACCAATTTTTCGTTCACCTTTTTGGCCTTAAGGGAGCACGAAGTGTCCGAATCCGATTTCGGACAAACGTAGGAGTAGACATGGAGGATATCCCTAACCCCTAGGTTGGTTCCTAGCAACCGGTTTAGGGCAACTACTCCCATAACTAACCGGAATACGTTGACGGACATTTGGTCGGGACAGCCATTAACGGTTTGGAGAAAGTCGATGAGGAGGGGATGAAGAGGAAACCTAATCCCTCCCTCCACTACACTCATCACGGAGACGAGTATCTCGTCGCCGTTCAGAGGACGAAGTTTCTGGCTACTGAAATACCTAAGTTTGACGTTATCCGGCACTAGGTATTTTGCCCTAAACCTCCTCATACTTTCTTCGGAATCAACTAGATGGGCTAATCTATGTGCAGAGGCCATTTGTACGAAATACAGGGAACGAAATTGAAGAAAAATGGGAAATAAACGAAATCGAAAGAAGGATAGGGAGAAAACTTACGGGTATTGAGGGTTCGGAGCACTTGGTTTTCTTTGGGGCTTCAGAGATCGCACGGGGACGAAAATTTTTAGAAAGGAGACAACGAAATGAAATGGGATCTTGTGTTTATGAGGTTATAGTTCCCTCTTTAGATCCGACCGTTCGCTTCCCCAAAGCTGTCAAAGACCTTTCATATCCATGCTTTGGGAAGTGGAACCGGCGTTTCTTTAATAAGAAACGACGGTTTTCTTTCTCTATTTGTTTATTTATTTATTTACTCGTTTTTTTTATTATTTTATTTTTATTCTCATTATTATTTTTATTATTCGTTGGCACCTGGCGCGAAAAATACCTTTTGAAAGATGTGTTGTGCTCTGACCCGTCCGAAAGGACCGAACGGATCAGAGCAAGGGGGTAATTGGAGGGGAAATAATTCGTAAGTAGTTAAATCCGGACCGGGAAATTGAGAAATAACTAAAGGCACCTCATTCCCAGCTCGGGCTTAACCAAACTGTGTTATGTGTTCGGGATGCCCGAACAGATGTAAATATCTGCTCGGGTACAGAGTCTGTTCGGGAACAAGTAACTAAACCCCTAACTTAGTAATCCGGAATGAACTAGAATCGTTCTTATAACCCCAGCATTAAATACCTGAAATATCATGGTCAAAGGTGTGTTGAATACGTTTTTTGCATTAAATTCATAATTAGCTGTGGTAAGGAATGATGGTAATCCTTAAATGAACTGACATTGGCCACGTTCTGGAGGGAAATAATAGATCAGAGAGCCTAAATATCTCTGACGATTGATAAAGTTAAGGTTATGGGGAAGGGAAGTTGGAAAAATATCATGGGAATATCTCCGGTAAAGGGTTTGGGTATAAATAGAAGGAGCTTCAACATGCAAAGAGGTACGTGCTCTTATGCTCCAGAAAGTTTTTCTCTGTCATTATTCACTCTTTGATCACCTTCTTCCCGGAAACTGACTCAGGCATCGGAGAGCAAAAGGCCAACCCCCACTGGGTTGACCAAGAGGCTAACCATTTGTCTTTGCTGTTTGAATATTTTGTTTTACAGGTCCTATCAAATCTGTTCGGATTGACCTCAAACTTGCTCGGACTCAATTTCCTGGTCAGCTCTTTCATTCGTCTTAATTTGAGTTCTTACAGTGGGTACCTGCCAAATTTGAAAACAGTTGATGGGATGTTTTAAGATTCAATGGTTAACTCAGCTGATGGACTGTTCTGTTCTTAATTGTTGTTATACTATTTGAATAGATTAGCTTTGTTTATTGTGCCTTTTGCATAAGATCTTGATTGAGAGATTACTCTCAAGATAACGTATAGTCAATTTATTAGTGCCAGTGATTAAGTTGACGGTCCTATAGTATTTTATATTATATTTTGCAACTTGTTAGTTATTAGTTATCACTTCTCTCTTGAATTTTATTTGGTAATAATCAAAGTCCTCTTAGTTGAGTAAATATAGAACCCCCTTGGAAGACATACAATATCTTATAAATTTCGTGTTTAACACTAAATACATCGTATAACACAAGCATGTCTTATTAAATGAACTTTGAATGGCTATGGTTGTTCACACATAGCCTATAGAAATTCAGACATCCACCTCAAAACTTCTTAATTCGAATAATGTTAGAAATGCAACTTTTTTTTTTTTTACAATCTTTTGCTCATAACTGTTGGCATGACTTATTGTATTAGGAGCAATATCACCTTGTTTACTGATGTAATTGGAGCAATATCACTTTCATTTAAGTCTATTACTAACACCATTTTTTTTTATGCACAAATCACAATTGACATGTTAACATTGTGAAAAAAGTTGTGTACCTAGATATATTATGTTAATGCTGTTCTATTATCTTACTCCTCTTCCTTCCATTAGGACAAATCAGTGGAGACAAACCTTCCTCATATAGTCATATTATGATACTAATAGTTTAATTACTCTGTTTGGAAGATGGCATTTTCTCCTAGATGCTCAAGTCAATGGGTTTGATCCCTTTTTTGATAAGTCACATACTCACATCCCATACAGATACAAGTCATTGCCTATACAAAATTACAGTACTTCAGTTTTCCATTGGAGATAACTTTCTTTTAATCAATTGAAGGTCAATTAGAGGAATGGTTACAGCCCAACAGAAACCACTTTGTGTTTTTGTAAGTGATGAGCAACTATACTATACAAAAGACAATAAATTTTGTAGGCCTAGCCTGAACATTCCTTCTTAAACCCAATCTATCCATGTCTTTTTAAAGGATAAGCCCATTTTGACCCAGGCCCAAAATAGAAATAAGGGATATTTATCTTTTAGACTTGAAGATCATCTAGCATCCATGTATTTCAGACTTGCACTAGAGAGTGGAGAAAAACATGAAGAACTAGAAAATTTGAACAGTGACCAAATCATCATTGAACCGATTGAGAAAAGGCCCACATCTCTAGACCCTAAACTGAAGAAGGTGTTGCCCAGTCAAGGCCCACATTAAAGTTGGAGTAGGTAGGTCCAGATCACCTTAGCATACAAGTTGGAGATTTTTAGGTTGTATACTTGTATTGTGTAGTCAGCCTTAGTTGTTGGAAAAGTTTTTTTTAGATCTATATCAAATATTTGAAATCAAATCCCAATAATGGTAGAGTTCATTTCTCATTAATAGAGCATCCAAGCGTTGGCTGCATTTTTATTTTTATTTTTATTTTATTTGGCTAATCAAGACAAAAAGCTTAACATTAAACATAACTGAATTCATCTCTCAATCATGCCTTTATAACAATGACACAGAAAGAGTCTTGGTTAGTTTGTTACAAAAGCAAAAGACTCATTTAGAACCGCAAATTTAGCTAAAGCGTGAGCTACACCATTCACTTTCCTATTAAAATTCGTAACTAGTAGAATGCCCCTCTTTTTTTTTTTGTACAAGTTAATATTTCTTAAATATATTCATTATCGCTTTGAATATAAAAATAACATAAAAGCATCAGTTAAGCATCAAAGCTTACACACCTATTTTGGAAGAAACCAAATGTACATCACTAGGGTTAATACTTAATAGCCCAGCTGCAAGTTTTTTTTTTTTTTGAATGAGGCATTGAAAGATATATATAGTAAACTAAAATTTAGGTCAACCCTAAACTAAACATAGGATTACTTTTATCATTACAAGAAGCAATATTATTACGAGTATGATTAAGATTATATTGCTACACTAAAAAAGAAAATATCTTAAGCTAGTTTTTTTTTTTTTTTTTTGGGTGTTGAATTGTATTGTGGTTTATAATAATTGTCTTTTACTTTGGCTTTGACGAAAAGGAAAAAGAAAATATCTTTCTTATCAGCTATATATCTGTGTAACTGTGACAGTTGCAGTGTTATTTTGGTAAATCCAGTTGATAATGAGGGTATATATAGTTCTCTTTTAATCAAATTGAATTTGTGATCCCGCTCTGGACCACCAATGGCAATGAGGACGAGGTCAAACAAGATTCTTGTACTGAGCTTGCAAATTGGCAACCATGCAACTATGCAACTGGTGCATCACTATTATTATAAGGCTTCACGCCCTAAGTTGACAATATGAAATGGTGGTGCCACTTTGCAGCTTTGTAAGCACGAAACATATTGGTCATTGGTCAATGTCTCACTGACCTTGTTTTTCTTGTTCTTTTTTTTTAGCTGAATCAATAGTTACTCAGTGCAATAGCCAGTACAGTCCAATAATGCCATGAAAATGCCTGAAATTGAAATTTTATGGAAATGAAATAATTGAGTAAGTTAGTTGTACCAATTTATGTACCAATATGAGAAATTCTGACCATTCCAATAGGTATGGAACGGATTTCAAAACTTTGTTCAAGAGTAACCCCCAACAAAATAGAGTTTGAGCTAATTGGTCAGTCTAATGGCAGCACTAAGTCTCAAATCCCAAGTCTTAGGTTAACTTTCAGATAATAACAGGTATGAAGAGGTTTGAGAAAGAAGAGCACTTTACTTATTGTGTTGTCCAATGATCCTAAAAAAAGAAGATATTCCGATTTTCGAAAAAAAAGAAAGAAAAAAAAAAAAGATTTGGAGGGGAAATAATTCGTAAGTAGTTAAATCCGGACCGGGAAATTGAGAAATAACTAAAGGCACCTCATTCCCATCTCGGGCTTAACCAAACTGTGTTATGTGTTCGGATGACCGAACAGATGTAAATATCTGCTCGGGTACAGAGTCTGTTCGGGACAAGTAACTAAACCCCTAACTTAGTAATCCGGAATGAACTAGAATCGTTCTTATAACCCCAGCATTAAATACCTGAAATATCATGGTCAAAGGTGTGTTGAATACGTTTGTTGCATTAAATTCATAATTGGCTGTGGTAAGGAATGATGGTAATCCTTAAATGAACTGACATTGGCCACGTTCTAGAGGGAAATAATAGATCAGAGAGCCTAAATATCTCTGACGATGGATAAAGTTAAGGTTATGGGGAAGGGAAGTTGGAAAAATATCATGGGAATATCTCCGGTAAAGGGTTTGGGTATAAATAGAAGGAGCTTCAACATGCAAAGAGGTACGTGCTCTTATGCTCCAGAAAGTTTTTCTCTGTCATTATTCACTCTTTGATCACCTTCTTCCCGGAAACTGACTCAGGCATCGGAGAGCAAAAGGCCAACCCCCACTGGGTTGACCAAGAGGCTAACCATTTGTCTTTGCTGTTTGAATATTTTGTTTTACAGGTCCTATCAAATCTGTTCGGATTGACCTCAAACTTGCTCGGACTCAATTTCCTGGTCAGCTCTTTCATTCGTCTTAATTTGAGTTCTTACAATTGGCGCCGTCTGTGGGAAGAGCTTTCCTACAGAATTATAGTCCGGCAACTAGCGAGGTTCGCCAGAAATGTCTGGAGTACCATCAGCGTCGCGACACCCACCTTCGGTGGTGGTGGAGGACGCGAGTTTATCCAGAGTCTCTTCTGGAACGTCATACAGGCCTTCTCGTGACTCAGCAGAACTACAAAGGACTGCTGGAAGAGCCTTAGTGACACCTGCCCCACCACAACAACCTGTCCCACCACAACAACCTGTCCCACCACAACAGCCTGCCCCACCACAGTACCCAGCTCCACCACAAAGCCTGGCCCCTTCACGCCATACCCACCCCAACCAAGTGTCTGCTGTCAGGCCAGACGAAGGAGCCACATCAAGAAGGCTCGTTCCTGAACAAACTAACAGAGGTGATGCTCGGCGCAGCCTTGCCTACTCCACTAAGTCATCACAAACTCAGAATAGCCAAGAGCTCATTGCCGAGCTACGCCAAGAGATACAAGCATTAAAACAGGTGGCGAAAGGACGGAAGGATAAAAGCCACCCCACAGCAAAAGAAAGGCCGACCAAAAGAACACATGCCTCACAACGAAGAAGCCCAGAACGCCCCACCCTGTCTCACAAGTCACAGCAACATGATTTATCCGAGACCTCTAGCTCCCAATCGGAATCTAGATCACCGACACCACCGGTGGTTTCCCATAAACCACTAAAACCAGGAAGGGCTTCGCGCTCTCGTCCCCCCCTTTATGGAGAGACGAGCGCGCCGGGAAAGAAGCATCAGCCCAGAAAGACTGTTAGGCCGGGGAGACAGAATGCTGTCTGGAAGGCTTTCGATTTGATATCATCATCTCCTTTCTCCAAAGAGATAGAGAAGGCCAAGATGCCCGAGAGATACCCAGTCCCTCGCTTCGAGATATATAATGGCCGGACAGACCCTGTGACCCATATTGGCCACTATCATCAGAGCATGGCTCTATCTCGAAATAATGATCCCCTCATGTGTCGGCTTTTTCCATCTAGCTTGGGAGAAGTCGCGATGAGATGGTTCAATCAATTGGGAGTGCGGACGATTTACTCTTGGGATCAGTTGGCTGAGGCATTCGTGGCTCGATTCATAACAAACAGTCGGAAGAGGAAGGAAATGGGGTCCCTCCTCACAATGAAGTTAGAAGCCAATGAGACGTTGAAGGATTACTCCACCAGGTTCTGGGAGACCTACAACGACATTGAGTCATGTGGAGAAGAAGTGGCGATTACCACTTTTAAAATGGGTTTGCCCGCTGAATCAGGATTGCGACAATCTCTAGTCAAACATCCCCCTGCGAACTTGGGAAAGCTGATGTACAAGATAGATCAGTTCGTCCGAATAGAGGAGGATGGTCGCAAACCCCCTGTGGATCAAATTGTGGCCCAACCCAAGCCAACCATAGCAAAACCTGTTGCTCGGTCCGGTAACACATCTAAGAACCTTTCTGCCCCGAGAAATTTTGTGGCTCCTACTTTTCGGGCCTTTGAGACCGTGTTCAAGGAACCTATTTATAAGGTCATGGAGAAGATCAAAAGGGAGCCTTTCTTTGTTTGGCCTCCTAAGATGATCGGGAACCCGGCACTGAAGGACGGAAATCTGTATTGCTCTTATCACAGGGAGAGGGGCCATATGACTGAAAATTGTCACCTGCTGAAGGTCCACCTGGAGAAGTTGGCATCGGAAGGGTATCTTGACCAGTATGTCAATAGGGATTTGTCTAGCAAGAAAGAGACGGGTCCGGACCCTAGGCAGCCTCAGTCTTTGAACACCCCGGCGGCGGGAATCATTCATGTCATTCATAATCCATCGTGTTCGGCGGTTTCTTCACCATCTTGCAGGTTTAAGATGCAAAAGGCTGCCCACCTCAGAAGGTCCTTCTCCATACGAGATGCAGCTCATCCAGCCCCTATATACTCGGTCCGCGCAGGAAATATGGGGCAGGCAATCTCCTTCTCGGACGATGATTTGAGGGATGTTCAACTGCCCCACAATGATCCTTTGGTAGTTACCCTGAGGATAGGAAACTATGATGTCCAAAGGGTGCTGATTGATCAGGGAAGCTTCGCGGAGGTGATGTATCAGGACCTTTATGGGAAGCTCGGATTGGGAGAGGCGGAGTTAACTGATTTCACGACCCCCATATTCGGCTTCTCGGGAGAACCTGTTGTTCCATTGGGAAAAATCATGCTGCCCGTCCTTGCAGGCCCGATTAATCTTCAGACAGAATTTATTGTGGTTCGGGCTTCATCTCCCTATAATGCCATAATGGGGCGTGATTGGCTGCATAGGATGAGGGCAGTCCCATCTACACTTCATCAAAAGCTGAGGTTCCCCACTGCTGACGGAGTCATGGAATTGAATGGGGACCAGGTTGCCGCGAAACAATGTGTTCTGGCTGCCACCAAGAAGAAGGTCGCGGAAGGTGCACAACCAGCAGGGGGCTCATGACAATCACAGTCGCAGGAGCTAGAGGACGGAGAGGCTATAGTGACCGAACAGCCAGATAAGGTAATCTTCGATTCCTCCACTCCTGAAAAATTCTTTTTGATAGGTTCGAATTTATCTCCAGCAGACAGAGAGTGTCTGTTGCGGGTCTTGATAGACAATCAGGACATTTTTGCCTGGTCGGTATATGACGCACCGGGAGTATCTTCGGACTTGGCATCTCATTCACTGAATATCAAGCCCGAACACAGGCCGGTGGTTCAGAAACGGCGAAAGTTGGCTCCGGAAAGAGCCACGATAGTTTCTGGAAGAAGTGGAGCGTCTTTTGGCGTCTGGGGCGATCCGAGAAGTGCAATATCCGGCCTGGCTTTCAAATACGGTGGTAGTAAGAAAGAAGAATGGAAAGTGGAGAGTATGCATTGATTTTACTGACTTAAACAAAGCATGTCCCAAAGACCCTTTTCCCCTTCCTCGGATAGATCAATTAGTTGATTCGGCTTCAAGGCATGCTCGGTTAAGCTTCCTGGATGCCTTCCAGGGTTATCATCAGATTCCAATGAACCCTGCCGACCAGGAAAAAACAGCTTTTATCACACCCCGGGGAACATATTGCTATCGTGTGATGCCGTTCGGTCTGAAGAACGCAGGGGCAACCTATCAGCGTATGGTTACCAAGATGTTTGGACCCATGTTGGGGAAGACTGTAGAGGTTTATATTGATGACATGCTCGTCAAAAGTCTCCGGGAAGAAGATCACATTGCCGATTTGCTGCAGGTTTTCAATATTCTGAGAAGGGACAACCTGCGCCTCAATGCTTCCAAATGTACCTTCGGTGTTGGTTCTGGTAAGTTTTTGGGCCACATAGTGAGCAGGAGAGGGATAGAGGCTAATCCGGATCAGATTGCAGCCCTTATAAATCTGGCGGAACCCAGAAATATCAAACAGGTGCAGCGTTTAACCGGGATGATTGCCGCCCTGGGGCGATTCATTTCAAGATCAGCTGACAAATGTAAGCCTTTCTTTCGGCTCCTTGGCAAAAGAAGCAGATTCGAATGGGACGAAGAGTGTTCGGTCGCCTTCCAAGCAATCAAGGCCTATTTGTCAACTCCTCCATGCCTTTCGATTCCTAATCCGGGGGAGCCACTGTTTTTGTATCTAGCAGTATCTGATCATGCTGTTAGTGCTGTTCTAGTTCGGGAAGTCGACACAGGATCAGAGACCGGTTTTCTTTGTCAGTAAAACAATGGATGAGGCCGAACTAAGATATCTGCCCCTCGAAAAGGCAGCTTTGGCGCTGCTTTATGCAGCCAAGAAGTTGCCTCACTATTTCCAGTCCAGCACGGTCACAGTGCTGAGTGACCTTCCATTAAAAATGCTCCTGCAAAGGTCGGATTTCACGGGGAGGATCACCAGATGGGGAGTGTATCTGGGATCGTTAGGGGTAGAATATAAACCTCGGACAGCAATCAAAGGACAGGTTTTGGCAGAGTTTCTAGCCGAATTTCAATACGACCCGAGTAACCCAACGTTGTTCAAGTCCAGCTCAAACAGATTTCAATTCGGATAAGGTGGAATGGAAATTATTTGTTGATGGTGCTTCAAATTCTAAGGGGTCAGGGGCAGGAATCGTGTTGATATCTCCAGAAGGTCTGGTCCTCGAACAGGCTGTTCGGCTGAAGTTCTCGGCGTCCAATAATGAAGCCGAATATGAGGCAATGTTGATCGGTCTCAGAACAGCAAAGAAGCTCGGCGCTGGTAACCTACAAATATTTTGTGACTCCCAACTCGTGGCCAACCAGATTTCGGGAGAGTATCAGGCAAGGGACGACAGGATGTCGGCCTACTTAACGGTTGCTCGGACTCTATTATCTGAGTTCGATTCAACTCACGTCGCGCAGATCGGGAGAGAGCACAACTCCCATGCGGACGTATTGGCAAAATTGGCGACGGCTTTAGAATCGGATATGCAGAGAACGGTATGCATAGAGACGCTGGAGCAGCCAAGTTTTCAGGACCAGGAGGTATCAGTATGTTCTGTCAATGTCCGACCAAGCTGGATGGACCCTCTACTCGGCTACATCAGAGACAATAGACTACCCGAGGACAAAAAGGAAGCCAGGATGATCAAACAGAAGGCCCCGAGATTTTGGGTCTCCGAAGAAGGGCAATTATATAGGCGATCCTTCACCGGACCATACCTACTCTGTGTACACCCTGATAAGGTCAAAGATTTTCTCTTCGAAATACATGAGGGAATCTGCGGGAGTCATACTGGAGGCCGATCTTTGGCACATAGAGCTTTGTCTCAAGGGTATTGGTGGCCATACATGCAGGCAGATGCCTTGAAATATGTCCAAGAGTGTGATAAATGTCAGAGATTCGCTCCTATGATACACCAGCCAGCTAGGGAGCTGAATCCCTTGTCCAGTCCTTGGCCGTTTGCTCAATGGGGTTTGGATATTGTGGGGCCTCTTCCTCGGGCTCCAGGGAACAAGAAATTTCTGATTACGGCGACAGACTATTTTACCAAATGGATTGAGGCCGAGCCACTTTCAAATATCCGAGACGTGGATACAAAACGTTTTCTCTGGAAGAGCATTATCACACGATTCGGCATACCATGGGCTGTCATCTCGGATAACGGTACGCAGTTTGAGAGCAAACTCTTCAAAGGGTTTTGTTCGGATCTCGGCATAAGAAATTTCTTTTCCTCCCCAGGATACCCCCAGTCTAATGGGCAGGCCGAGATATCCAATAAAGTCGTATTGAGTGGGATTAAAAGGAAGTTAGAAGCAGCGAAGGGAAAATGGGTGGAGGAACTCCCAAGCGTATTATGGACGTACCGAACTACAGTAAGGAGGTCCACCAACGAGACACCTTTTGCGTTGGCCTTTGGTGTGGAAGCAGTCATTCCACTAGAAATCGGGATGCCAACCATCCGAACAACTGAGTTTACTGTTCAGACTAACGAAGAGAGACTTGGCAAAGACTTAGACTTAGTGGAGGAGAAACGGAATTTAGCTGTGGTCCGTCTGGCAGCATATCAACAGCAGATGAGAAGGGAACATAACAAGAACGTCAAGCCTAGGACGTTCCGAGCTGGTGATTTAGTCCTGAGGAAGGTCATGGCCAACACAAGAAGGCCGAATGATGGGAAGCTCGGACCGAATTGGGAAGGGCCTTATAAAGTGTTGTCCCAGACTGGGCATGGAGCTTATCGGTTAGAAGACTTGGATGGGAAACCTATCCCCAGACCATGGAATACTTGTAACCTAAGGAAGTACTTCTTTTGATTATTGTAAATGAAGTTTAATGTTATATCCGGAATGTTATTATCTCTGCTTGTGTGTTCTTTTCATACAGGTTGATCATTATTGAGGAAGAAGATAAAGGAAAAATTCTCTAAAACCTGAAAAATCACTACCTCAAGGGGGGTGAGTGAGGAAATATTTTTGTCCGAACAACACTACTACCTCAAGGGGGGTGAGTAAAGGAAAAATTCTCTAAAACCTGAAAAATCACTACCTCAAGGGGGGTGAGTGAGGAAATATTTTTGTCCGAACAACACTACTACCTCAAGGGGGGTGAGTAAAGGAAAAATTCTCTAAAACCTGAAAAATCACTGCCTCAAGGGGGGTGAGTGAGGAAATATTTTTGTCCGAACAACACTACTACCTCAAGGGGGGTGAGTAAAGGAAAAAATCTCTAAAACCTGAAAAATCACTGCCTCAAGGGGGGTGAGTGAGGAAATATTTTTGTCCGAACAACACTACTACCTCAAGGGGGGTGAGTAAAGGAAAAATTCTCTAAAACCTGAAAAATCACTGCCTCAAGGGGGGTGAGTGAGGAAATATTTTTGTCCGAACAACACTACTACCTCAAGGGGGGTGAGTAAAGGAAAAATTCTCTAAAACCTGAAAAATCACTACCTCAAGGGGGGTGAGTGAGGAAATATTTTTGTCCGAACAACACTACTACCTCAAGGGGGGTGAGTAAAGGAAAAATTCTCTAAAACCTGAAAAATCACTACCTCAAGGGGGGTGAGTGAGGAAATATTTTTGTCCGAACAATATTACTACCTCAAGGGGGGTAAGTAAGTCAACACCTTGTCGGAAAGCCTACGGCCTCAAAGGGGGGAAAGAATGGACGTATCTGAAATATTCTGAAGGGAAATGAAGCTGGGAGAAAGCCTAAGAGAATTGATGAAACGAGGACAAAGTACCCGAACAGAGTGGGTCACGCCCGAACAGATTATACTTCACACGCAGGGAGGCGTAAATGCGGGAAAGGTTAGCGCTATAGTCATTATTGATTGTATGAATGATTTCATGCATAAACTGAACAGACTCCCTCTGAAATATTGATGTGTTACTCTGTCCTTTGGTTTCTTTTCAGTATTAATATGTCATTTGTCCAACCCACCTATTAGAGGGAGGGAGGATTTAGATGCAATCTAATATAATATTATGTAATAACAAATTAGGTGGATTCTTATTACTCAAAGCTTTAGCTAAGAGCTTTGAGGAATAGGAGTTAGGTAGTGTATGATTCATTCCCTGGTAAGGCTTAGACTTGACGTTTTGCCCGAACATATTCTCAAAATGAATGTGTTCAGACATTTGTTTGGAACGAACTCTTCATTTTCCTCACCAATAATTCACCCCTGAAACCAATGTTGGTGAAATAAACAACATCTAGACCCTCCCAAAATCGGTTTGGGAGAGCTAGGACAACTGAATTTAATATTTGGTGAAGGAACGGGACATAAATCTATATATGAAAATATATCGACTCCGGGTAGGAAAAGACCTCCCGTAGGAGTAGTCCGCATAGTGTATGGTTTGTTCTCTTTTTTAGATCTCTAGTGGTGTTATCCCACTTAACCTATTGTTCGGATGTCTTTGTTCCTATTATTTCGAGACAGAGTACTCCATCTTACGGAAGGAACTACTATCCGAGCAGAATGCCGAGTAAAGTCTAAAAAAGTTTAATATAAACCATGGTGAGCCTAAAGTATTGAGAACGATCAAACCAGCAAATTACCAAAACAAATGTAAAAAATATAAAACTTAACAAAGATTAACTTAAAACCATTAACAAAGACAAGGTCAAATATAGCAACCGAAAATATCAATGTTTGGAGGCTTGGGTCTACAAAGGTAAATATACATCCAAAATGAAATTAACTTAAAAATTAAAACTGGATCTAGATCAATTGTCTTCAGTGGTAGGAGGAACTGATTCGGGAGGCGCCGAGTCAAGAGGAGGTGCCTCCTCCCGTGCAGGAGGTTCGCAGGTCGGGGCAGGCGTCAGTTCAGCATCAACCATTGGGGTAGGAGCCGGAAGGTCATCCGTCGAAATGACGATGGGAACGACCTCACTGCCGACTAGTTCTTCGGCTGCTGTCTCGTCCCCTTCATCACCCACTCCTTCCTCGGCCTCGTCATCCGAAGCTTTTAACTCAGCATTGGGGAAAGGCAGGGGCGTGTTCTCCCTTCGGAACAGAGTTGAGTCGCTCGGGACTTCGGCTTCCTTAAGGGCGGCTTTCCATCCATCTCGGAAGCTCTTGTTGTAAACCAACTCGAGCTGTTCCGCCACCTCATCAAGGGCCTTCTGTTCGCCCTCGGCTCTGCCATCACGCACCTCCATCTGCTCGGGACTTAGCAATCTGGGATTCCATGAGCGCCAGTTGAGCTCTCAAATCGTTCAGCTCGGACTCCGCCTTAACCCTCTTTTCGGACTCACTCCTAGCCTGCTCTTCAGCGTCCTTCATCTTGTTGATGGTTCCGTGAAGCTGCTTTTCCAGCTTCCCGAAATTGTCCGCAGCATTGCTCATCACATCGGAGAGGGTCTTTTCTTGTTCGGCCTCCTTGTCCTTCATAGTCTTGTGAAGGTCGGCCAGTCTGTCCTCTTTCTCCTTCGCTTCTAAGTGAAGGCCGGCTATTCTAGCCTCTGCTGCGTGGACACCCTGGGCAGCCTACAAACAAGACATGCAAGAAAATTACTAAAGAGTTTGAAAAGTAGTAACAAGAACGGTGGAGGAAATTAAAAATGTTAAACACATAAGCAACTTACCATCACCAAGCTGCGAGAGACGTGTCTGAAGATCCTGCCCGAGGACATTTCATCCCATATAATGGAGTCCCCAGGAAGACAGGCGACCCGAGTAATCGCCTGGGCAACCCGAGCTGAGAACTCCACGTCAGTGGTCTCAAACACAGTGTGGGCGGTGGTTATTGGGTCCCCGGCCACGGCCATCTTCGGAGCCCAGACTTCGGCATTTGGATGAGGAGCTTGGGACGTTAGCATGCTCCCCTGCCACCCTCAGCCTCTTCGGTCGACGTACGAGCTGCTCGGCTTGTTCAGCCGCCGGCTCCTCTTCGATCTGAGGGAGGGCTGCCTCTTCGGGAGCCGGAGTCGGGCTCGGATCTACTTGTACAGTTGATCGAGCCGTAGGAGTGGTGTCATAAATAACCCTCCTCGAACGCCGAGGAGGGGCCTCGGGCTTTTCCTTCTCTTGCTGCTTCTCCCCCTGCTTCTCTTTTCCTTTCGAACTAGAAGCTTCTCTCTTTCTCTTGTTCAGGACCTGGAAAACGTCCACTGGTGGGGCCATTTCGGATACTTCGCCGACCGGAACGAACTCAGGTAGATCGTCGGACTGAGCGGCGGTGGCAGGCTGGGCCACGAAAAGAGTGCTGAGTTCTACGGGCGTCTCTTGGGACCGATAAACCCTTGGGCCCTCCAAGTAGTTCCCGACCAGTGGAGAGTAGCCGAGCAGTACCGAAGCAGCTCTCGGATGTCCGAATTGGTCCACGCAAATGTTGGACTTCAACACTTTCTTTATGTCCTCTAGGTTCGCCGCTGTAGCTGGAACGTGCAGTCGAGAAGGAACTGCAAAATAAAACCAAAAGCATTGAAGATTAAAACAAAGCTCTTACATATCCAAATAAATACCTCACAAGTTATTATGTTATTCGGTCGAGAGGAATCCATATCTGTTCGGACTTAACCCTAAAACCTAAAAACCAAGTTATGAGTCTAACCTGGACGGCCGAACATGTTTCGGCAGCGTGACGAGCCCGAGTACCAGTTCCCCGAAACAATGAGCCAATCGTTGTCAAAGCCCTTGTTGGAGCTCGGCATCGCGGTGACCAATTTTTCGTTCACCTTTTTGGCCTTAAGGGAGCACGAAGTGTCCGAATCCGATTTCGGACAAACGTAGGAGTAGACATGGAGGATATCCCTAACCCCTAGGTTGGTTCCTAGCAACCGGTTTAGGGCAACTACTCCCATAACTAACCGGAATACGTTGACGGACATTTGGTCGGGACAGCCATTAACGGTTTGGAGAAAGTCGATGAGGAGGGGATGAAGAGGAAACCTAATCCCTCCCTCCACTACACTCATCACGGAGACGAGTATCTCGTCGCCGTTCAGAGGACGAAGTTTCTGGCTACTGAAATACCTAAGTTTGACGTTATCCGGCACTAGGTATTTTGCCCTAAACCTCCTCATACTTTCTTCGGAATCAACTAGATGGGCTAATCTATGTGCAGAGGCCATTTGTACGAAATACAGGGAACGAAATTGAAGAAAAATGGGAAATAAACGAAATCGAAAGAAGGATAGGGAGAAAACTTACGGGTATTGAGGGTTCGGAGCACTTGGTTTTCTTTGGGGCTTCAGAGATCGCACGGGGACGAAAATTTTTAGAAAGGAGACAACGAAATGAAATGGGATCTTGTGTTTATGAGGTTATAGTTCCCTCTTTAGATCCGACCGTTCGCTTCCCCAAAGCTGTCAAAGACCTTTCATATCCATGCTTTGGGAAGTGGAACCGGCGTTTCTTTAATAAGAAACGACGGTTTTCTTTCTCTATTTGTTTATTTATTTATTTACTCGTTTTTTTTATTATTTTATTTTTATTCTCATTATTATTTTTATTATTCGTTGGCACCTGGCGCGAAAAATACCTTTTGAAAGATGTGTTGTGCTCTGACCCGTCCGAAAGGACCGAACGGATCAGAGCAAGGGGGTAATTGGAGGGGAAATAATTCGTAAGTAGTTAAATCCGGACCGGGAAATTGAGAAATAACTAAAGGCACCTCATTCCCAGCTCGGGCTTAACCAA
>OU015765.1:45111252-45137404 GCA_907173295.1 Fagus sylvatica
TTTCCGGACTTTTCATTTCCCTTATTCCCCTGGCCGTGGAGTTAGAGGTATTAAATAACAAACATGGCCGTGGACTTAGTGTTGTTAAACAACAAACCTGCTCTAATGCTCTACTTTATTGTTGGGCTAAAGAACAAAATCTTTTTTTATTTATATTTTTTAAGCTTTTTATGTATTTTTGTTTGCTTATAATTTATAAAAATAATAAGAAAAAAGAAAAGAATAAGAAATCACTACAAATAAAATATAAAAAAACATATAAATTAATATTATTTATTAATATAATTAATTAAATTATTTATGACGTCACCGGTTCGACCACCGGTCGACCCCGGTCGGACCACTAGTACGGGAACCACTCCCTTTCCGGTTCTCTCTCCCGGTCCGGTTTTTAAAACCATGATTAAACCTTCCATTAGAATTTTGACACATCATATTTTCTTTAATATAAGAATATATTATTCCATATATAAAACACAATCATAATTAATGTCTAATACTAAAATATATTCCATATATAAACACAATATAAATATCTTTTAATAATAATCATAAGATTTTTAGAGTTCCTTTTTTTTCTTATGTATTTCATTTAATTTTGTTGCTGGCAATGGAGAAAGATGGATGGATTTGTTATAATGAAACCATGTGAGCTTGAAATGAGTTATGAAAATTATTTAGGTTTGATCATATAATCATGTGTCCCATGTATTTATTTGTCCTTCTTCTTAAGTTTTAAATATCCTTTATTTTATTTTTGGATGAAAACATGATCCATATGGTAAATATAAACATGAATCGTGTTTTATAAAAATTGGACTATATTCAACTTATGCCAAAAGAAAAATTACATTATATTAAATTTTAATTATCCTATGGTAAATACTTTCTTAGTTATTTTTTTAAACCAAAAAAATCTATCCTAAATTTGATTCATAAAGTCTCTTTATAGATCTTGCCTACAACATTTTGAACTACAAAAATCAACAAAAGAAGTAAAAGGAATCAAAATTAATTTAGATTTTATTTTTAATAATTTTCATGTGTATCGTACAGGTTTGCAGCTAGTATATATATATATATATATTATACTAGTCGGTAACCTATGCAATGCACGGGAAAATTTAACATATATGATTTTTTTCTCTTTTATCTTTTGTCTAAATATAAATATTGATAATCGTGATATTTATTAAAAGACATTTATTATTAGTGTGTTTATATATAGAATATATTATGGTATTAGACATTTATTATGAATGTGTTTCTATATATAGAACAATTAATATATTATTTCTATTAAAGAAAATATGATGGGTCAAGATTCTAAAGAATTTAATTATAGAATAAAATTTAAATTCAATTAGAAAATATATATTAAAATAATGAGGTGTAAAATTGTGAGAACTCAAAAGCTTATGTGGCGCAATATTATGAAGTCAACCAAAAGTAAAAAAGTTCAGTTTTACATTATAGTATATATATATATTATTATTATGTTTTTGTGAATGACTCTAAAGTCTTTTTAATATACTTAAAAACACCATCAGTGTCTTAGTGTCTAATGTAAAAGCAATTATTATGAAACAGGTATTATAGGTTTAAATGTTATCGTAATTATTAAAATATATATATACTTAAAAAATAAAAATAAAAGGCTTTTTAATTTGTATTTTTTGAACACTATAGAATATATTACTTTGTGGGTTTTTTATTTTTATTTTCATAACTTGATAGTTATAATAATAGGACGGAGGATTTCAACGTTCCTAATTTTCTTTGTAAATGAGAGTAGACAATATTATTGAATTACAAGACTCTTTTCATTTTGTGAATTATTGATTAATACTTAAATAAGTCGAAGGTAGAGTTTATATAGCTTTATGTTACAACAACTTTGATAAAGATTGCATAATTAATGGTTTAAATTGCAATAATTTGAAACTAGAGGATTTACAAACTTTTAGTTTAATTTTAAATGAAATTCAAACTTTAGTGGGGGTTTATTAAAATTAATGATTATTTTACCTAATCAATTAGTGGATTACCTAATCAATTAGTGGAATACACTTACACTGTGAAAGTGATTTATTCATTATTAGTTGTTTATATAGTCATTGCATGTTGACCAACAAATGATCATATGACTTCCTTGAGAATAGTCGAAAGGTGAGTATTTACGGAATGTTGATCCGAATACCCAAGATTTAAAAAAAAAAATCCTCCAACAGAATTATAAGCATCAAATTCCTCAACGGACATGCTTGTTTAAAACAAATATACTATAGTATACAATTTATCATTTCAGCGATGTTAGCCAAAACGTTATTAATTCCAAGGCAACATTAGAATCAACATGGTGCAGTACTCAACTGAACAAAAAGCTCATATATAGATCACATGATGATGCAACTTGGACTAGGATCATAGACTACTTCACAGCTCATGGGAAATGGTGGATATTGATAGCACACTGGTATCTGAGGACAGCAAATACTATATAGATCACATGATGATGCAACTTGGACTAGGATCATAGACTACTTCACAGTTCATGGGAAATGGTGGATATTGATAGCACACTGGTATCTGAGGACAGCAAATACAATTTGGTTTTGGATTTTCATCAGGTGGTTTTGGTTTCTTTTCTGGCTCTTTTTCTTTTTCCACTTCTTCCACACTCAATAAAGTGGCATGGCAAAGCTTCTTCCTTAACGAGCAGGTCAAGTTAGCCGAGTCAACACCTTCACCAATCACCACCAACTGATCTTTATCAGACCCTTCTATTGCCACCGAGTTCACACCTGTATAATCAATGAACAATTATCTACGGTTTCTCAAAAGCAACAAAACTAAACAAAACTTAAGTGTTTGATGCTAACCATCAGTTGTTGCAGCAATCTTCATGGCCTTGGTTCTGCACTTGTCACAGGTCATTTGCACCTTGATAATAATTTTTTGCTACAAACACCATAAAACAAAAAGGCACACTATGTAATTATAGAGCCATATATAAGAGTTAAATCAAGTTTCAGAAAATTTACTAGTGTTGCGATAAGGGTTTACCTTCATGTTTTAGAGGAGGAGACAGCAAGCGACCTCTGTGAGAGAACTCTAGTGGGTTTAATCTGTGTCAATGGTGAAAGTCATCAATTCTAGGTCTATTTATACGGCTTAGTGGAACATATACTTGCTATATGTTAAGGAATCCCACATAGGTTAGATAGGAGAGTTGTGTTAGTAGTCCTATATATAAATAGGACACTTTACAACACATTGTATTCATCCAAAAAACTTAATCATTTTGTTGGATATTAAGTAAAGATGGGTAGCCCATTTACGGCTATATTATGATGGACGTATAGCTCACATAACCGAACCACTTTTAAAAACCTTAAACTAACCATGTGATCTTCCTAATAATTTCAATCATATTACTTTTATATTCCAATTGTCTATGTATTTACAACCGAGGAAGCTATTATCAATACACAATTAATACAACTATATAAAGTCTGATTACAATTAGCCGGAAATCAAGAGCCTTATGGCTAGTACAAGTTTTCCCTTAAAAACCACCACTACTTGTCGTAAGAAAAAACTATGGGCCTTATTGTATTTGAAACTCAACGTTACACACAATCATGGGTCTCTAATATCGGGTACTTGGAAAATCCATCTTTTTTTGCAATAAAACATAATAAGATACTAAGCCAACTTCCAAGTTTCTCTACTCTCGGGTAAAAATCTTTTGCATCTTGGCATTCTTTTAATTTTTGAATAACTTTCCTTTATAACAGTTGGAAGTGCAAGTTAATTAAGGCAGGCAGAAAAAAACGTTGAACGTGGTACAATTTCTTAATGAAAAATCAAAGGCATGTTTAAATTTCTTTAAGAAGAATCATTGACATGTTTAAATTTCTTAAATAATCAACGAATTTTTAAATTTCTTATATTTACGTTAATTAATTATTTAAGTTTATCTATTCATGACTTTATATTGATTGTTGTTATTTATATCTTGTACTAGTATGAAGTGTATACTTATAGTTACTTAAGATGGCAGAGAAATCTTTACATAATAATGATTATACCATGTCTCAATTCTAACACTAGGGTACAAAAAAATAAAGCATGCACATGTTACAAATTATCCACCTATGGTTAACCTCGATAACAACTTAGTCCACAAATTTCCGAATGTTGCATTTGAACTCCTAAGATTTATATTAAACTGTAATTGTTAGGTTGATAGAAAAAATTCTCGTCTAAGTATAAACTATTAATTGATACAAAATAAAGTAGCAAACACAAAATTCAGTGAGGTTGATAGCCATAATTTTCCATGATGTATTGTTCATGGGCCTTATGTTTTGCCTCCCTCTGGGCCTGTTTTGCTCCACGTTCTGCCTTCCTCTCAGCTGCCTCGCGTTCTGCCTTCCTCTCAGCACATTCTTCCTTCAATGTCCTTTCCAAAAGTTGAACCTTACGAATGGCCTCATCCCTTTCATGTTCTATAGAAGTAAAAAACTCAACCGTCTAAAATATAAAACAAACACATGACAATTAGATAATTAATTATAACTACACTATTAACATTATATAATATAACTATTTTTACTATTAGAACTTACATTTTGTGAACATGAGGTACTACCGGTACAATTAATAGACACTTGTTTTCCTTGATAAATTGGTGTCTCATCTTTTGGTACAACTTTAGAGGTCAAGCGCGAGGTGGATTGTGCTTGTTTTTTAAAATATTTCTGGGAATAACTTGTAATTTGTTTCGCGGTTCTAGTCAGGACAAACTTTCTTGACATATTTGTATGTTGACTCTTTCCAATCTCTCCTAAACCCGTTTGGAACGACCTGTTTATAGAGATTTAGGAGGGAAAAAAATTATATTAATTTAAACCCATAAAAAATTATATTAATTGATATTATGTGGATTGTACACAGGAAGTTTATTTAATATATAACAAGAACATATATATTATTTTGAAAAGAGAATTAGACATACTCATTAGAATCTTGACATATTATATTTTCTTTAATAGAAATAATATATTATTCCATATATATAAACACAATCATAATAAATGCCTAATACTATAATATATTTTATATATAAACACAATAATAATAAATGTCTTTTAATAATTATCAATTTTCATATTTAGATAAAATATAAAAGACAATAAAAATCATAGTTAGACTAATAATTTTTTAGATTTAATTTTAATTCATTTTCTGTGTATCGTACAGGTTTGCGACTAGTGTAATAACTATTTAGTTGCTTGGTTACGCTTTCATTATAGGAAATAGTTATTCCTTAGGAATGACTATTATCTAAAATGAGGAATAATTATTTTTTATCAAAATAACTGTAATAGCTATTTCTTAGATCACGTAATAACTTAAAAACATTTAAAAATAAAAAAATTTCAAAAACCAAGTCTCTCTCTCTTCTTTACGTGTGTATATATATATGTATATACACCCAAGTCTCCATTTTTTTTTTAAAAATTACATCTCTCTCTCTCTCCACACACACACACACATATATAACATTCAAAATCCAAGTCTCCAAAATATTTTAAAATTATTAATACTCGTATATTAATCATGTTGTAGTAAAATATAGAATACAAATTCAGAGTTCTATTCATTTGTTGTCACCAAACATGTGAATAGTAATAGTTATTATATTACAGCTTCTTTTATTCCTTGTAATACTGATTCCTATTACAGTGTAATAACCATTACAGTGTACCAAACGTGCCCTAAAGGTCATAGGGGCTGGGGAGTGGTAATGGATCGATTTGTGTTAAAGATAATAGCATGAATCAATGGATTCAAATGTGATTTAAGGAGTATGAATCAAGGTAATAAATCAAAGGATTCAAATGTGATTTAATGAGTATGAATCAATGTCATAAATCAATAAAACATGTTTTCTTGATTTATGCGTGAATATGTCTAATTCATTTTGTAGCCTATATAAATGTCATATTATTATATTGTAACCACATAGAAATCATCACAATAATCTTACAATATTGCTCCAACAATATAATCATATGTAGCCCTTCAATATCTTCTATCTCTTTTATATTTCTCTTTATTATTATTTCCTTTAGATTATTATTAGTTTATAAATTTCCGCAGGTTTCACATACTGTTTTTATCCTATTCATATTATCAAGAAAGGACACTACAAATATCAGTGTAAAGAATTAAAACAACACCTAATTGAGAGGAATGATGAAAAGAAGCCCTGAATTCACTACAAGAAATTTGGTCTTTAGCGACGACACAAAGTCGTCGCTGATACTCTAAAAGTTGTCGCTAATTATCATTAACGATGACAAAGTCATTGCTAATCGTCATTGCTATTGCTCCGTCACTAGTAGAAATTCAGCAACGACATTTTGTCGTTGCTATTATAATACCATCAGCGACGACATTTTCGTCGCTAATAGTAACAATCGTCGTTGCAAATAACTTAAGACCATTAATAAATAAATCGTCGCTAATACGTCACTATTTGCGACGACAAATATGTCGTTGCTGATTGTAGTATAACAGCGACGACATATTGTCGTTGCTAATATGTAAATATCAGCGATGACACAATGTCGTCGCTATTTACTTTTTTCATTTTTTAGATTTTTTTTTTTTTTTTTTTTTTTTTTTTTTTTTTTTTTTTTTTTATTCTGCTTTTTACATGAATATTGAAAACACATTCATACATCATCATACAACAATTCAATAAACAAATAGTCATAAATTCATTACATCTATTAAATCAACGCATAGAATAAAAGAAAAACAATACTCAAGTCCAATTTATTGTATACAAAGTTTAAATTCCACACTATTCCCAATCACATTAAAACATAGTCTTATCAACTAACTAATTAAATGTCCTCATGAGAAATATATAGACTTGAAACTTGTTGCATTGGGATGGATCTCCCCTCGATATGTGGGTCATGACACGAAACATTTCTTCCTCCTGAAATAAAAAACAAAACCCAATATAAAGGTTACCAAAATAGATGACAATGCTTACTAAATAACTTCTAAAAAGCAAACACAAATACAAAGATCATAAAAAGATAGACAAACACCTGTTGCATGAGAAGACTACAACCCAAACACCTGTAAATTTTTCTCTAACCATTACATAAATATACGTCAACCCAGAATATCAGAAAGTCCATTTTAAAAGTTCCAATACACTAATCCATAAGGTTCATACATTAAGCCATTTACATATATGTGTATGTCCCCAAAATAAGTCAGAGCTCTATAACTATCACTTTGACCACTGACCACAAAAGAATGGAGGTCTGTGCATAATTACATATAATTACATATCAATATTTCTATACAAAAATATCTCTTAGGATGTGTAACCCCAGCAACAACTCTGGGTCTAACACATCTAAGGTTGACACATCTAAGTGTCATGATACCCAACATTGTACAAAACATGCTATAATTTGAGATATACCCATTGAATTCTTCATAAGCAATTTCAATCTTTAAAACAAATGACAAGAAAGATTAAAATAATGTTGCACAAAGCCTTTCACAATAACTCAACATTAAACTACATAATATATATTGTGAGCCTTAATTAAATCATTTCCTAAATATAGATATAATGTAAATTTTCAAAACTGTATTTCATAACCAAAAAATTAAGTGAATTACCTGAAAAATCACAAACGATCAGCCATTAGACACGCAATCAAACGTTGTGTCTCCGCTAATTGGCATTGTATCATGCTGACTAACTTTCATTTATATCATGCATTCATTATATTATTAATTTATAGTGCTGAATTTTATATCATGCTGACTAACTTTCATTTATATATCATGCATTCATTATATTATTAATTTATAGTGCTGAATTTTATATCATGTTGACTAACTTTCATTTATATCATGCATTCAAGAAACCTAATTTATAGTGTTGAATTTTTCAAAGATCTTGCATGAAGTCAGTATCAATAAATAGATTGATGGACAAACATTCAAGGTTAGTAGGCTAAATTGCATATGTATGCTTCACGTGATCCCTGAACTAGCTAATATTAGTGGACTTGGTAATGAACTAGCTAAAGTAGCATATGTATGTTTCATGTGTACTTCAGAAGCTTACCAACTGATATATGAATTCCAATTGTATTGTGGGTTTCACCAGCCTTCCTCAGATAGTTAATTGCTACAGCCATGAAAACATCTCCAGTTACTCAAGAGATTGTAGGTACAAGAAGAGATTTGGAAAACAAAAAGTGACATGCTTAAAAACTAAGTGCATATTATATGTAAAATGAATATCAACGGCCTTATCAATGAACTCTCTCTCTCTCTCTCTCATATCATTGAAAACATCCTTTTAAAAAGATTACCTTTCTTGAGGTTTTTATAAGACTTCATTGCACGTAAGAGCAGACAAATCATGATTAGCGTTGTTCTTTAGTGAGGGGTTTGGTGAAACTGAGCTACAACTCTATACCAAGAGGGACAAAATGACTGATTGCCTTTGGTTAAAAGGAAAAAACTATATAATTAATATATATGCATAGTGAAGGATCTAAATCAAGGTCAAGAGCTTGCATTGGAGAGCTAGCTAGCCGCAACTTTGATATGCACTGTTATGCACCTAACCAAGGTCAAATACCAACTCAGATAGAATAATCTTTTTGTAGTTTTCTAATTAATTATAGGCATACAAACACGTATACCATATATGCACTAACCAAACTTTGAAACTTTATTCAAATGGTCCTTGCACTAAGTACATATATGCACTAACCAAACTTTGAAACTTTATTCAAATGGTCCCTGCACTACTACTTATCCTGAAACATTTAATGGGCATCACTTATTTGCAAAAGGCATAGACAAATTAACACTAAAAATTCCACTGTCTACCCACCATCAATTTTGAAAAATATATATGAGCCATATACACTACAAAAAAAACGACTTTTTACGAGGGTCAAAACCCTCGAAATAAGTATTAAAAACCTTCGAAAAAGGTTATTTCGACTGTCAAGATGATTGTCGAAAGGCGTTGATAGAAACACCGTCGAAAAAGATGTTTCGACGGCCTACACAAAGGTCGAAGAAAGTATTTTATTTTTATCGACGGTCATAACCCTCGATAAAAAGGGTTATAACCCTCGATAAAGAGTGTTGGATACTTCACAAATATTACTTGTATCGAGGGTCACAACCCTCGAAATAAGTAATTTTGTTTTTATCGAGGGTCATAACCCTCAATAAAGTTTTTACCTTTGTTCTGAATGCTAGTAAAGCCACCATTGTTTGCAGTGGAAACAACACCTGGAGGAGGCACACCAAAAAATAAATATATAAATCAAAGCATTTGGACATAGAAAGCTAATCACCATAGTTCTTATGGAATTGCGTGCAAGAAAATAAAACATGGAAAGACATAGGTGGGAAGGTCTGACAGGAACAACCTTTGAAAACCCCAGTCGGTCCACCAATTTCACTGCCTCTTCGGTCAATTTGAAATGAGCTTTCACTAACTCCTCCCATGACAACATCATCTAAAGCACCCCAAGTGAGCTCTCTAGAATTATTGCCTGCAAATAGGAGTAGGAGGTTAAAAAAAATTCAGTCACGGATCATATTCATGTTTCAAACAGATACTGAGATATGCCATTTAGGATTTTGGCTGAATTGCATGGCACCAATGCCATATATTAATTGGTCACTTAAGGTCAGCCAACCCTTGGTTACCATATTTTTCTCCTAACGTAGCAGAGTATCAAAATTCTTGGATAAATTGTTAACGAACAATGCCAAATCCAGCAATCTGCTGAAAATGACTTTCAATTGCTTGTAGAATACATATCAAACACAATAAATTTGTAAATTCTATACGCAAAAGATGGTGTTTTAAATGGAATTTCAACATTCATGTTTCATGGCATCTATAATTAAAGAAATTCTGTTCCCATTTTGCTTCTTGCTGGCATATCTCATATGAACTTGAACACACTGCATTGCCCCCGTCCCTTCCCCCTTTTTTCCATTCCAATTTTTTAAGCTTCTGTTTTATTTTACTCTTATCAGTATGCTAAAAAAAACTTGCTAAAATGCAGCAGCATGGTTCTAGATCAATGATTTCCTCCTAGAAAAGAGCGTACCTTAAAATCCAAAGAGTAGTTTTCCATTTTGAAGTCCAACACTTCCTTTTACAGCATTGATTAAATTTTTCATCCCAATGTATTCCACCATTTCAGGTGAATCACCTTTTATCTGCTCTCATAAATCAAATAAGGCATCACAGTAATCAAGAACCACACATTTTTATAATTTACAAAGTAAATGGGAAAAAAAAAATGAAGTTTTAAATTCCAATTTAAGGAAAGTTAAAAAACACAGAATAGGCATCAGTTCACCACCTCCGGTTCAAAGAACTTGATCCCCTGTAACACAACATTTTTTATTGTGTCAGAGATAGAAAATATGGTAGTACGCATACAAATCATAAATAAGAAGCCAAACAAATTGATGGAAACTGGGACTGACATTCTAATTGCAAAATCTACCACATGAAACTATGACTTTTCACCATCTAAACAATTTTCAAAAACATACTTGGCTGTATTTTGCCCTATCAGGAGTGTCCCCTTCCTTTGGCCCAACAATGACAGAAACAGCATTAATAACTTTCCTCACTCCTTTGAAATATTCAGGGACCAGAGTGCTCTCCTTAGTAATGTCTCCAATGATCTGGTATATTGCATAAAAAGACACAGTTGGAAGCATGTAAGGTAATGAATGAAAACTGAATCAAGTTTTCATATAAAATGCTCATTATATGTAATCATATACCAGAAATATCTTGGTAAGCTATAAGTTTTGCATGAATGGATCTGATTATCTTCCACCACAAAAATGATAGTGACTATCTCATATACTAGGTACTCCAAATAAAATAAATTGAGGCAACTTAAGGAATAAATGGAAGTCTGCACAAAATGTGCAGAGTCAAATCAGTTTGATAAATCAATTTAAGTATTGTACCTATGAAGCATCTGACTTGTTCATGGTGTACTGATTTACTACTATAACTTAGGAAATTCAGCCAAAAACAGTTGAGAGTATCATTGAGTCAAATTTTTTAGAGATCTTTTTTTTCTTTTTTTCCGTCCAAGGAAAAGTAGCACAATCACATTTTAAGTACATTGGTACCAGACATGATTTCAGAAACTTCTGAAGATTAATAACTTAAAATACACAAAATATGGTCAACTAGAGAGAGAAGCTAAGCCATGTCGGTAAACAAAGGATTGTGGTCTGTCATCAAGTTGGAGAAATGGTTTAGGAAATGGAGAGGACAGCAACTGACAATGCAAAGATCTGTTCGATAATTTTCTACCAAAATGTGATGAAGAGCCCTGCAGTGTCAATTGGTTGAGCCATGCAAATTAAAGAAGAAATCAATGAATTTGAGGATGATGACATGATAAAAGTTCACCAACTATAACATGCAGTGAAATTTAGTTTTGAGATAAATACATTTTTTTTTTTTAAATGTGATTCCGAGGAACTTGGCAAAAAAAAGAAGAAAAAGAAAGAAAGCAGAATCTAGATATAAACATCTATACGTTTTTCACCCTCATGAAGTGCCATGATAGTATTTTGGCTTCAATTCATCCGTCATTTTCTAAGGACTCCAAAACAGGGTTAAGCTTGGGATTAAACTAGAAATGGATGAATGCCCAAATTAACCACAAATTATGGACATATTTGGGCAAAATATTGAAATAATATTTTGGAAGCACTTTATTAATATATATACATACCGAACACCGCAAAATGCATTATAAAAAGAAAAAGAAAACAGGAAATATATCTTTCTGATCTAAAATGAATGAAAATTGTCATGGAACTTCACTAATAATTTGGGAATTACTTTGGATATTCATGTTATAAACTACAAATTGTAAAACTCGTTACCCATACTTTCAAAAAAATAATATACAGGATTAACAGTAATATCTTTTTTGCATAAAGATTCTACTATTGATTTCTGCTTAAGATTGAGCAAGAGAAACAGAAAATACATAGCATAACCTAGAGATGCAGTGGAAGCAGCCCAAGTTAATACTAAGTTTCAGAGAGCAGACACTCAACATGGTTATGAACTTAGGAGAATTATGTACAGGAAGACTTCTGACAATTTTCAGAGGCTGTCTCCTCAGAATAGAGAGGCAGTAATGCCAATTATTGGAACTGATACAGCCAAAAACCATGCATGCAACCGAATTTAACAATTAAGACTTCATGCCAGCAGGCTGGAGAGTATTAACCTTTTCATCTACTCTATTGTAATGAGGACCAAAACTGATACTTATGACTATTTCTTGTTCACCCCTGTTCTATTTTTCATCTACTCTATTGTAATGACTTAAACTATACATAGAAGATTCCCTTAGCCAAAGGCACATTTCCATTAAAAGAACAACTTATATTCCAAATCAAGGTCACAATTTCAGGCATAAGACTATCCAAGAAAAAGTAACTTCATGGCATAGATCCACTTTAGCAATTTAATGATATTGATCTACTTCCTAGATTTGTTACCAATACATTTCTGATCTAACAGCACTCGATAAGACAAAAATAAATAAATAAATAATTTGTTGAAGATTTCCTAAGTTTCAGCAACTACAGAGAAAATAGCTATATAGCTCAGATACTTAGCACCTTCATGCATATATAGCTCAGTAAATAAATTATTTACTTCTGAATGAGATACTCCAGAAGTTTGAAAACTTTTGCATTCCATGGCAAAGCATCTTCAACAAATCTAATTTCAATCACATACATTAATATCACAGGACTTCAGAGATTCCCATGTACTGCCTCTTGATTACTACAATTGGTCTACTACCCCAACATAACAGATATTGAACTAAAATATTCATATTGTATACTTGTAAATAAAAATATGGCAATATACATTAATAGTTCATGCCAGGAAAACAAAAAAGTGAAACAGACAGTAAGGTGCATATCAGTAAGTAAATTTCCTTTATGGATTACTCAAACACAACAACAAGAACAATTTAAGTTTACAAAAGAATTCTACGCTATGGTTCCTGAAAACAGTACTAAGACAACATAACAAACAAAAAATACTTAGACGTGGATTGTTATCAAATTTAAATTTGCTTTAACTAAGGAATTACATCATTACCTACAGATTATCACACACTGACAACGTTCTCCTCGCTAGCTCTGTGATCCACTGCTCCCCTGCACACACACAAATGATAATTAGCAAAGGAATTAAGCTTAATTGACGAGCAAATCAGGCTGAGTTTCTCACGCATCGGGAGCCAAACAAGCATTTTCTCGAGAATATGAAAAGGAAATTCAATTTTGAGTTGAGTTGAGTTGAGTTGATCAGTGTGATGATTGAATTGAATTTACCTTTGATTGGAAAATTCTGGAATGTAGTTGAAGTGAGACCCTTGACGAAGTCTCGCAGATCGTCGGTCACACCGGAAATCTGGAGTTCCGAAGGGGAATAGGAGACGGAGTCGGAATTGGCGGAGGGGAGGGAGAGCTGAGAAGGGATAATGTCAGAGAGGGAGAGGGATTTGATCTGCTGAATCTGAATCTGATCGAGAGCAGCAGATTTGATCTGATCGACTGAGAATATGAAAAGGAAATTCAATCACACTGTCAAGGTAATTCAATTTTGGGGGTTTTGACGATTTGGGGGTTTTGAAGATTTGGGGGTTTTGAAGTTTCTATTTGACGATTGCATTTGCTGGGGTTTTCATTTTGCTGGGGTTTTCATTCAAGTTGCTATTCACGATTTGGGGGTTTTCATTTTCAGAAATCCTTGGTCGCGCGCGAAGGTATTGAACTTCTATTTTTTTCATGCTTATTTCAAAGGTATTTATGGCCGTTGAAATAGCTTGGTTAAAAAAATGAATATTCCGACGGTTACTGTCAAAACAGGTGAGGAATATAATTTTTTTTATGTTTATTTCAACGGTTCTATTAGTAACCGTCGAAATAGATTAATTGTATATTTCGGAATATTGCACAAAATTATATGCTATTGCAACCATTTTTAATGAACCCTCGAAATAAATGCGTTGAAATAGACCAAGTTTTTTGTAGTGATATATTTACATTGACATCTATTCTTTCTGTTGCTTGGCAACTCTATATTGTAAGTCTCAAGGAATCAAGGTACCTTAGAAGCCAATGTAAAACCAAGGCATGATAAAATTCACCCAAGTAGTATACATGAAAAAAAATACTCACACCAAATTACAACTCAAATAAATGAATCAAATTCAATAATTAATTCCCCAAAGTTCCAGTATTTTCAGCTTAATATTAAGCAGACTTCTGCAGATCAGTCATTTTATAAATTTTATTTGGAACACTTAAAGTTATCAAAGTAACTTGAAATTTAACAGGGATGACCTCATATATATGTACAAGCTACCACAGAAAATTTAGATCATTATAACATCTCTAGAATTTATTAAAATTCTCGTCATATGGTAAACACAAATCTGTCCTGACAGATTTAGTGTCTCATAAAAAAATTAATAACTCTTTCAATATCAATCCAAATACTATAATTCTTGATTCTAAACTCAATCCCTGTGTGTTAGCTTTCATTATATTCATCTTTTTTATCCAGATTCCACATATATAAATTACTATGAATATTAATCACTACAAACACGGACACTGTCCATTTGACAGATTTGCAGGATTTTCTTATAAATTCTCAAAAGGTATTCAAATAACCATATTTTCAAATGAGATTTTAAAAACTTATACTAGACATATAATAAATCAATCTTCAGAAACCATTTCCCAAATTACCTTTTACAAAAATCCCAGAATTTCATACAACTTTCTGCTCACTGCAGAAAACAGAAACAGAGGGTATTCTTCATCAAAAACTTAGAAATCACCCATGGTCACACATATACTCATGAACCAAGAAGAATAACAAATCCATAAGCAAAACCACATATAAACATAAAAACCTAGCAACTTCCACTAACAAAACTCCGAGAAGAGCAGGACTTAGAATACAGGGATTTTTGTAACAAACCTAACAAACTTCCATTAACTAATACTGATGGTGCCACCTTTGCTGGTGAGCGGGGTGCGGGACTTGGGGTGGTCATCCGAGACCAAACAGGCTCTTTCATCGCAGGGCTTAGCTGCAGAACACCAGGTTCACATAGTGCTGAGGTCGCTGAGGCACTAGCAATACAGGAGGGTTGTCTGCTGGCAAGAGAATGTTAAAAATCAAGCACCGCCTCTCTCTCTCTCTAGAATCTTCTAGAGTTTTCTAGAAATTTCTCTCTCTATCTAGAAAGTTCTAGAAACTTCTTTAAGTCTCTCTAGAAGCTTCTCTCTAGAGCTTTCTAGAGTTTTCTCCTTCTCTCTAGAAATTTCTAGAACCTTCTCTATCTCTCTAGAAGTCTCTACAAGATACAATTATCTAGAGACTTCCACACACAAGAATGTGCTAGAAGCTTGGAGAAGAGTTGATTTTGCCATTATGCAAGAATGTCCTAGAAGCTCTCAAGCTAGTATAAATAGGGAGCAATGGATCCCATTTTGTATGGTAGAGTGAAGTAGTGAAGTACTAATCAAGGAGTGAAAGTCCTATATGTAGTGTTAGTCTTGAGTGATCAAGGAGTGAAAGTCCTATATGTAGTGTTAGTCTTGAGTGATTGAGGAGTGAAAGTCTTGTATGTAGTTTTAGTCTTGAGTGTTGAGTGTTTGTGAAAGTTGAGAGCTTTCTTTGTAATATTTTCAGTTTAATAAAGTCTTTTGTTGTGTCTCCAATTTTAAGTGAATTTCTTCTTTGAGAGATAGAAAAATTTAGAGTTGTATATTCTAAATTTTTCTCAACAATTGGTATCAGAGCGGGACGGTCAGGGATCGTTCTTGGTGGAGCTATCTTGAGTCGTGAGGAGTTTAGTACTCTACAAGTTTGTTAGTCAAGCTTGTTCGATATAGTCGAAGTCTTGATCGACACGATGGGTGACCTTCAAGTAGTTGGAGGAATCAAGAAGCTCAACAACAAAAACTACAACACGTGGGCAACATGTATAGAGTCTTACCTACAAGGTCAGGACCTTTGGGAGGTTGTTGGTGGTAGTGAAGTTACACAACCGGCGGTAGAAGATGCCAGTGGCACCTTGCGAAAGTGGAAAATTAAAGCAGGCAAAGCAATGTTTGCTTTAAAGACCACAATTGAAGAAGAAATGTTGGAGCACATCCGGGATGCCAAAACACCAAAGGAAGCATGGGACACTTTTGTTACACTCTTTTCAAAGAAGAATGATACAAGACTACAACTTCTCGAGAACGAGCTGCTATCAATGGCGCAACGCGACATGACGATTGCCCAATATTTTCATAAGGTGAAGGCGATATGCCGCGAAATTTCACAGTTAGATCCGACAGCTCCTATTGGGGAATCCAGGATAAAGAGAATAATTATCCATGGTTTGCGACCCGAATATCGAGGGTTCGTTACTGCTATACAGGGATGGCCGACACAACCATCACTTGTCGAGTTTGAAAATTTGCTTGCAGATCAGGAAGCTATGGCTAAGCAAATGGGAGGAGTCTCGCTGAAGGGTGAGGAGGAAGCGCTCTACACTAGCAAAACTAGAGGCACTTTCAAGCGGAACACCGGTGGTGAATCTAAAAAGGATGGTGACAAGGTGAAAAGTCACCAAGGAAAGGGAGGCTCTCATCCAGGGGGAGTTTCGAAGAATCGAGGTAATAGTAGAAAGTTCGATGGCAAGTGTTACAATTGCGGGAAAATGGGCCACATGGCGAAAGATTGTTGGACCAAGAAAAAGCCTGTTGAAAGTAATACTGCTACTTCCAGTTCTAAGGAGAATAGCGAAGATGGCTGGGATGCCGAAGCGTTATTCGCTATGGAGGAAGAAGAATTAGCTCTCACGGTAACAACACCAGAACAGATCGACTACAAGAATGACTGGATCGTAGATTCTGGCTGCTCAAATCATATGACAGGTGATAAACATAAGTTGCAAAACCTGTCTGAGTACAAAGGAGGCCGTGTGGTGGTGACAGCCGACAACTCAAGGTTACCGATAGCTCACATCGGTAAGACTATAGTAACGCCTCGATATAATTCTAACCAGGTACCACTTCAAGATGTTTATCATGTCCCAGGAATGAAGAAAAATTTGCTATCTGTCGCTCAATTGACATTATCAGGTCACTATGTCTTGTTTGGTCCCCAAGATGTGAAGGTGTATCGTGACCTCAAAATCTCAGAAACACCGATAATGGAGGGGCAACGATTGGAATCAGTCTACGTGATGTCAGCTGAGTCAGCATATGTGGATAAGACACGAAAGAATGAAACGGTGGATCTTTGGCATGCAAGATTGGGGCACGTCAGCTATCATAAACTGAAGGTAATGATGAACAAGTCTTTGGTCAAAGGTTTACCTCAATTGGAGTGTCGAGAAGATACAGTTTGTGCTAGATATGGGAAGGTACATCAACTACCATATCAGGAGTCAAAGTTTAGAGCCAAGGAGCCACTAGAGTTAGTCCACTCATCCAAGGCGATGGAAGAAATAAAAATTATTGAAAAAGAAGGTGAGCCAGAGTCTAGAGAAATAACTCAAAGTCCTTGGCAGATGGGTGTTCACCACAGGACACCAGGGGAGGATCGACTAAGGCTAGAAGAAGTTCAAGAAGGAGAAGAAAGTCTAGAACCACAACTTAGAAGGACGATGAGACATCATAAAGCTAATCACAGGTATGCAAATGCAATCCTTACAGAGGACCAAGTTGCAGACATACTCACTAAAGTCTTCAACACAGCTAAGTTTCAGAAAGCAACTTGGAATTTCGACCCAGGCGGAATTGAGAGAGAGTCAGTGTTGAGGGGGAGTGTTAAAAATCAAGCACCGCCTCTCTCTCTCTCTAGAATCTTCTAGAGTTTTCTAGAAATTTCTCTCTCTATCTAGAAAGTTCTAGAAACTTCTTTAAGTCTCTCTAGAAGCTTCTCTCTAGAGCTTTCTAGAGTTTTCTCCTTCTCTCTAGAAATTTCTAGAACCTTCTCTATCTCTCTAGAAGTCTCTACAAGATACAATTATCTAGAGACTTCCACACACAAGAATGTGCTAGAAGCTTGGAGAAGAGTTGATTTTGCCATTATGCAAGAATGTCCTAGAAGCTCTCAAGCTAGTATAAATAGGGAGCAATGGATCCCATTTTGTATGGTAGAGTGAAGTAGTGAAGTACTAATCAAGGAGTGAAAGTCCTATATGTAGTGTTAGTCTTGAGTGATCAAGGAGTGAAAGTCCTATATGTAGTGTTAGTCTTGAGTGATTGAGGAGTGAAAGTCTTGTATGTAGTTTTAGTCTTGAGTGTTGAGTGTTTGTGAAAGTTGAGAGCTTTCTTTGTAATATTTTCAGTTTAATAAAGTCTTTTGTTGTGTCTCCAATTTTAAGTGAATTTCTTCTTTGAGAGATAGAAAAATTTAGAGTTGTATATTCTAAATTTTTCTCAACAGAGAATTGGGGTTGCGTCAAGTGATAGTAGAAAGTGACGCTCAAAATATCATCCAGGCAATTCAGGCAGGGCGAAATGAGGGGGCGTGCATAGGCCATATTGTCGATTACATAGGGGAGTTACTTCAGTCTTTTGCTATAGGCCAGATAAATTATACTCCTCGTGGCACAAACAAAGTGGCTCATACGTTCGCACAACATGCAAAGGAAATTGTGGACAGAAATACCTGGCGGAATATTGGACCAAATTTTATATTGAATCAATTGCAGGAGGATGTTCCTGCAAGGAGTGCAAGTTAGGAGTATTTTTTTTAGTTGTGAGATTTTTTGTTTGTTGGTATGTCGAGGCAGGGTAGTGGCTCTTTAAGCCTTTTATTAGTTTTTCGTTGAGATGCTTGTATCCTTTGGATTATCTTTTATAGCATCAGAGTTTCCTCTCAAAAAAAAAAAAAGTGACACGTAGTATGTGGTTGGTGTAAAATATCATTTTGCATTCACAAGCTATGTTTCAACAGGTAACAAGTCTATTTTGCAAATGGTTTTCTTTATAAAAGGTTGGGTCTATTTCAACACGTAGTATGTGGTTTAGTACGCAAACACCAGCCCAGGTCCTTTTTTTTTTTTTTTTTAAAGACTACGGACTTTATCATTTTTTTTTTTAAATTTTTTAACTTTTAAAAAAAAATGAATCTCTTTATAATGCTTTAAACTATGATTAAAATAAATACTAAAATTTAGGATTTTAAAAATGGTCACATATCAACGAAGACACATAATATCGTTGCTATAAAGTACTTATAGCAACGATCCAAAATGTCGTCGCTAAATGGTTAATAACTTAATATAAAATCCTATATGTTATTATTATTTTTGTCACATATCAGCGACGACACACAATATCGTCGCTATAAAGTACTTATAGCGACGATTCAAAATGTCATCGCTAAACGATTAATAGCTTAATATTAAATCTTATATGTTATTATTATTTAGTCACGTATCAGCGACGACACACAATATCGTCGCTATAAAGTACTTATAGCGACGATCCAAAATGTCGTCGCTAAACGGTTAATAATTTAATATAAAATCTATATGTTATTATTATTTTGGTCACGTATTAGCGACGACACACAATATCGTCGCTATAAAGTACTTATAGCGACGATCCAAAATGTCATCGCTAAATGATTAATAACTTAATATTAAATCCTATATGTTATTATTATTTGGTCACGTATCAGCGACGACACACAATATCGTCGCTATAAAGTACTTATAGCGACGATCCAAAATGTCGTCGCTAAACGGTTAATAACTTAATATAAAATTTTATAAGTTATTATTATTTTGGCCAAATATCAACGACGACACACAAAATCATCGCTAAATAAAGTATATTAGCGACGAAAATAATCGTCACTAATATAAAATCATATTTGTTATTATTATTTTTGCCACATTTTTGCGACAACACACATTGTCATCACAAATAAATAACAATTAACGACGACTATTGTCGTCGCTAATATAAAAAATTAATTTGCAACACCAATCTTGTCGCTAAAAAGTAATTAGTTGTCGCAAATAGATCTTCCATTTTAACATCTATCGTATTAACGACGACCTATAGCGATGACTTAAAAAGTCGTCGCTATTGTTAATTTGTTTTGAAAATTAGCGATGACAATAATTTGTCGTCGCTAATGCTTACTTATTAGCAACGATTTTTAGGTCGTCGTTGAAATTTTGGCCGCTAAAGGCTAAATTTCTTGTAGTCATTAATGGAAAATTATTAGGTATTCCGGAAGTACATTAAATGCGTACTCCCTCCTCTCATAGAAGTGGTGGGTTTCATCATAAATTTAATTAATGAGACTCATAACTTCTGTGAGGGAAAGAAGTACGCATTTAAATTACTCTCGGAGTATAATTACCCTCTACTAATGTCGTTGATGAAACATTAGAGGACAATGAGATTGATGTAGTACTTTCAGTTTCATTAGATAGTGATGTTTTATCAGAATCATAGATCTTAGATTCTGCATGCTCTACAGTTTAGCAGCCCAATAATGGTGCACCCTGGACTTGGTCGGCTTAGTCTATCTTTCTAAAGGTGAAATCAATGTCATAGGAAGGAACGAGGATGGTTGGATGGAATTAATTATAGCTCCTTTTGATTAGAAAAAAATGTTGGGATCAAAGAATATTAAATTCAAGAATTTGGGTTGAGGACAACTGGAATTTGGAAACTAAGGGCTGTGAGTCTTCCATGGTTCTTCACGCCTGGTCTCTTTTATCTCCCTAGAAATTATGTGTCCCTTTATTAAAGCCTAATAGTTAATAGCCTAATAATTAATACCATTGATTAATTGAGATATTAATATATTACAGTGACACATAATGCTAATGGGCTTTTTGATATGCGGAAATTAAATATTAGGTGATGTTGAGTTAGAGATAGTGATGATTAATTGGGAGACAAATAGACAATTGTAGGACACAGGTGTGAAAATGACATGAAAATGAAATGTTCTTGGAAACTTGGGTTACTTCAAGATATATGAGTTGCAAATAAGTCAATTACGAATCATTGAGCAAAAAACAAAAAAAAAAAATCCGAGACTTGGGTTGGTCAAGACTCTAGACGTGCACGGGCCGAGGTGTGAATAATGCTCCGTTTCAAGCCCACTAAACCGAGCCTAGCTTTAAGATGGGCAGTGATTTGGTAGCCCAAACTAAGCCCTCTCATTGGAAAGGCAAACACAGTCAAACAATGTTATAAACTTATAAGTGTACCCAAAAGAAGAATGATTCTGCACCCAAGATAAGCTAGCTATCTACAGTGAGGCATATGTAATTTCACCCAATGCTACTATACAACCATGGTTTTAAAAACCGGACCGGGGAGAGAACCGGAAAGGGAGGTGGTTCCGGTATCAATGGTCTGACCAGGATTGGACCGGTGGTTGAACCGGTGACGTCATAAATAATTTAATTAATTATATTAATAAATAATATTAATTTATATGTTTTTTTTATATTTTATTTGTAGTGATTTCTTATTCTTTTCTTTTTTCTTATTATTTTTATAAATTATAAGCAAACAAAAATACATAAAAAGCTTAAAAAATATAAATAAATAAAAGATTTTGTTCTTTAGCCCTACAATAAAGTAGAGATTAGAGCAGGTTTGTTGTTTAACAACACTAAGTCCACGGCCATGTTTGTTATTTAATACCTCTAACTCCACGGCCAGGGGAATAAGGGAAATGAAAAGTCCGGAAAAATATATATTGATGGGAGAGTGATTAGAGAGAAGGTTTGTTGTTCAGTGAGTAATTTGTTGTTCACGGCCAAGATGTGTTGTTCATTGAGTATTTGATTATTTATATAATAAGTTATTGGTAATATTATTTGATTTTTTCAATGTGGGATTTGTTGTTTTGTGAGATAAATTTGTTCATTGAGTAATTTGATTATTTATCTGATAAGTCTTTGGTAATATAATTTGACTTTTTCAATGTGGGATTTGTTGTTTGGTGAGAAAGACTTTTTTAAAGTCCCACATTGGAAAAACTAAAGAAGATGCTATACTTTCTCCTCTATAAATACTACACCCTACAAAAAATTAAAACATAAATATATGGGCTATTTTATTTTGTGGGCCTACCATTTAAACGTTGGGCTACATTTTGTGTGAGCCTAGCATTCTTTAGTTCATTGTTGGGTTAGCTTTTTTTGTAAACCTAACATAAAACCTTTTTTTTTCAAAAATAATATATTTTTTTTAAAGTGGTCAAACCAGCGGTTGAACTGGCCGGTTCCCGGTTTTTCCGGTTGAACCGGCGGTTACCGGTTTTTATAGTCTTTTTCTTAATTTCCGGTTTTTTAAGGGAACCGGACCGGACCAAGTATGGTCCCCGATTCAACCGGTTGAACCGGCCGGTCCGGTCTGGTTTTTAAAACCATGTATACAACATAGACATTTACACATGTGATTGTATTTGATTGTTCTTAATCAATGACTAGATTTGGCTTAGGGGAAGATATTTGACCAGATTTGGATGGTGGGGTAAGTTATGATTATATGAATGTTACTTTGTAAGAAGGAGTTGTTCAACGGTCCCTAGATAATTTTGCTTTCCTACCCAATCTTGTCTTTTATGTACATTTTATGTGCATATTATATACACAACAGACATAGCAACATTTCTACTAGCACATTGACACATTACCATGGTAAGAATATAAAAGACCTATAAGGTAGGGATTGAATTTTTGTTTGATTGTAGCATTCCAGAATAACACAAATTAAAAAGGGTGGGGTGGGTGGACATGGAACTCAATAATAGCATGATCTCTATTTATGTTTTCCTGAATCATATGCAAGTTAGATGCTTTTAGTTCATAGTATTTTCAAATGTTAAAAATATCTTTGGGATAAAGTAACAAAGCAAGAACTTTAGATATGTTTGATTGTTCATTTCGCCAAGGATTGGTTCCATTTTTTTTTTTTTTATAATTAATTACATGTGGGTAATCAAACAATAACAAATGAAAAAGACAGAAAATTTCATCAAGATATAGACAATTGGATCATCGTGCCTTGCATTAATTTAAAAGTAGGGATGGTAGTTGTAATATGATTATCATTGGACATGGGTCCGAATTGATAGCCCACCCTCTGTTGTCTTTGGTACGTAGCCAATCTTGGTAAAATCAACGACATTAGTAGAGGGTTTGAACCCCACCTACCCTCCCTTTATTAACCGAGAAAAAATAAATGACCATAACTAAACAATTGGCCTCGACAAACAACTTTTTATAATAACAAATTATTGTACGTAGCTAATCTTGGTAAAATTAGTTAGATTTAATAATATTAGGTAGATTTATCAAATCATGAATTTAGTTTAATATATTGAAGTAATAATAACATTATTTTGAATGAAATGATTTATGATTGAGAATTGACATTTTTCTTCCCCTTAGATGAAAGGAAACCGATTAAAAAATTAGCAATAATAAGGAGATTAAATTTTTTTTTGTGAAAAAGAAAGAGAGCAACTGAACAGAAGAAACTAATATTCTTATTATGGTTTGATATGGGTGAGTGTTATTGTAACATGTTGGAGTATTTTTATAAAAAGAAAAATCTTTTCATTTTAAATCTAATTAATTGGTCATTGAAGTGGAAAAATAAAATCAGATTTTATTTGCATTGATGGCATATTAGTTTCAATTGAAAAGTTGGATCAAGATCCTCTAGAGTTCCTAGGGTACTTTACCACATAGAATTTTCTAAATCTTAGCCTTTCTTTTTATTATAAATGGTTCAGATTATGCTATGTCAGCATTCCACTAAAATATTGATGTTAATGGATAACTGTTAACACGTTAAGTGATAAAAAGTAAAAACCAATATTTTAGGAATTTTGTTAGTGAAATGCTGACATGGCATAATCTTAAACCATTTATTATAAAAAGAAAGGTTAGGATTTAGAAAACTTTATGTGATAGAGTACCCTAAGAACTCTAGAGAATCTTGATCCTGAAAAGTTAATCTAGTAAATTGCAACTTTCAATGTCCATCGGTTACCATTCACAAATTTCAAAAATAAAATAAATTTTTGTTGACTGATACTTATCTATTTCTATTAGTAAATGAATGTTATTGTACTACTCCTATATGTATAGCTAAGTTACAGTTGGCTTATGGCTTAGTGCTGGAACTTTCAAAAATAAAATTGATGCCTTTAGTTGCTATACGTTATACGTTTACCATCAATTAAATGGAATGTTATTATTTTAAATTCATAATTATTACTCTAGCTCTATACAGCTATGTGTACAGCAAAACTGACAAAATGAATTTAAATGAAAAAGCTTTGGTACCACTATATATATGATTAGTCCGACATTTGAAAAGCACACAGAAAAAAACCACATTCTGATATTTTTTATTGCAAATCTTTTCTCAGTCTTTTCACAAAAATATATTTTATTGGGTAAAAAAAAGTATTATTTTTTTTAAGAGCTTCTCTCCCTACAGGTAGTGTAGATTTGCAAGGGAATACAGCTAGGTGGCTGGACTTGTTATATCCTGGGGACGGCGTGTAAAATTGTTGTCTATTACACCGGAAAATTCTGTAGACGGCGCGTATCGTCTCAAGAGAGCGACCTAGTCCCTGCCTCAACTCTGCCACCTTTTATTAGTAATATTATTTGGTGCAAATTATAACAAGTTTCAAGTAATACTTCTTCTTATATTTCCAACATAACATAATATATTACATAAAAGATGTACGGTGCATGTCTGTTTCAGTTTAAAATATCAGTTTATTTTTATTGCAAACTAATTTACAATTTTTTAAATTCTCTCTATCTAAGTTTTTTGGGTATTACATGAGGTACCGTAACGTATAAAATTCAAGAAAAGTTATTAACAAGCAAATCACCTCATTCTAGAAAAAGAAATATATATTTTTTAATTATTTAGTTTGCTCAGCACTCTTTAAAAAAAAAAAATTCAAAGAATAGAAGATTTGAACCTTAGTTTTTATAAAAGAGACCAATAAATGTCAGTTGAGTTACAAAAGTCTTGACGATGTGCCAATTTTTAAAAACAAAATAAAAAATGTAGAACGAAAAACACACAAGAAATTCAGAAAATAGAAAAGTACTAGTAGAAATCATTAAAAAAACAATGGATTCGCATGAAACTTGGTAACCTGAAAGGAATTGCAGTGAGGATCAAAGCTCTAACATTTTCCATGATAAATAAGTATAATGCTAGGGATAATATAAATTTTACTACGTAGGGTTTACAAACAAATGTTTCAAATTTTAATACAACACAAAAATATATAAAAGAAAAAGTAAATGGACTTATTTATTATGTTGTTGATGTAATTCATAATTACCACATCAATTGTAAAATAAGGATGCCTTTCAAGAAGGTTGATATGTAATTTAAGTAATGCTAGCGATAATACAAATTTTATTACATAGACCATACAATGTGTGAACTTTTAAACACACACAACACAATACAATAAATAAATAAAAATTAAGAGATATTTTTTTATATTTACCAATCATATTTATTATCACATTAGTTTGTAAGATTTTTATAGTAAAATAAAAATTACTTAAGTATTTTTCTATAAAATTTATTTTTGTAAAGTTTTTGTTTTTTAATAGAACATATGGTTTCAGTTGGAGTCCTTATACATTTGGAGCAAAAATGTAATGTCACTTGGGAGGCTACTGTTAAAAAGCAGTCTGAAAATAGTGATCCTGATACAGAAGAAGATCTAGGGTACAAAGCAAACAAGTCTCAATCATTACTCATTTGTCATGACAGAGATTATCTTGTTGTCTTCTATTATAGTGACAACCGACGCATTTATCTATACTTCCACATCGATCCAGTAGTGGGTGTAACACTATGATGAAATAGTACAACTTTTTATAAAAGAAACTTTATATCTTGGGTTGTTTTAATGTTGTTGCGACAA
>OU015765.1:45137504-45162853 GCA_907173295.1 Fagus sylvatica
TGCAGGCTTCGAGCAAGGGTGAGTGTGAAGAGATGTATCAGTTTCTTGCAACCAAACACTTGTAATTTTTCAAGATGGTTAAGATTTATAAGTTGGGTTGGACCCTTCCATATAAACCTCATGTCAAGTAGCTCGTGTAACCACATTCTCTTCAACCTTGAGGGAAACATATCTTTTTGTTCTCCTTTTCTATTAAGAAGCCCTTCAAGCTTAAACACTTCTAGAAATCCTCCACAATTTTCAATTTTCAATTCCTCCAAATTTAACAAACATTGCATCAAAATGATCGAAATTGCATTCCAGTTGTCCACATACGAGATCCGAAATTTCTGAAGCTACACAAGTACCAATTTCATTCAATCCACGAGCTTAAATATAGCTTAAAATGAATCAACTTTAATAAATGTGTTTGATGTCATTATAAGGAGAAATTATTCATTCCTCTCGTTGTATTGTACACGTGGTCCTCCCCACCAATACAAATAAGTGATTGTGAATTTAGATGATTAGGTGGCTCCTTAAAATTAGGGATGAATTCATAATCACTTATTTGTATTGGTGGGGAGGACCATGTGTACAATACAATGAGAGGAATGAATAATTTCTCCATTATAAGGATGAGTATTAAAAATGAAATGACATAGTGCACATGCTTCGAAATTTGTGTGTAAAGATGATGGTTGGCAACAAATTTTCTCCCTTTTTTTTCTTTCCATAAATTTGTGTGTGATTTCTAGTTTTACTTTTCTTTTTAGTTTTTTACCTTATTTTTTTCAGTACAATTTTATAAAGTCTCATTTTTTCAAAATACAACAATATTTTAACCAATTTTTAGCAAATAAATGAATAAGATTTCAACAAAAAAAAACTACATCTAAACACTCCTAATAGATGTGGTGCACATAATTTAGAAAAGAAAGTAACGTTGTCTTTTAATTTAGAAACCTTTTGTCAAGATGAGTGATTATTCAGTAGTCCAAAACTACAAATAGATGCGTAGTCCCCCTCTCACATGAATGGTGAGTCCCACTAATTAAATTCATGATAGGACCTACCACTCTGTGAGAGGGGAGACTACGTATTTATTTGTAATCCGAGAATACTGAATAATTTCTCTATCAAGATAACTACTCACAAAAATGAGTAATTATTAAGAGTAATTATTCAGTAATTCAGGACTACAAATAGATGCATAGTCCCCCTCTCACATGAATGGTGGGTCCAATTAATTATATTCATGGTAAGACCCACCATTCATGTGAGAGGGGGACTACGCATTTATTTGTAGTCTTGGACTACTGAATAATCACTCCCTTAACACCTCTAATTAACTCTCCTCCCCCATTTGATTCTTCCTCTCTCTCAATCAAACCCGTTCAATTGCCAATTAACCAAAAAAAAAAAAACCCGTTCAGTCGCCCCATAGCATTAATTCTTCCACGATTTTGGGTTTCCCTCTTTAACACCTCTAAATCTTTAGTTAACTCTCCTCCCCCATTTGATTCTTCCTCAGCCTATCCATCAAACCTATTTAGTTGCTCCATGATATTAATTTTTTTAAACTTATTTACTTGCACCTGCATTATTTACATCTATATCTATACTGTATATTAAAATGGAAGTTTTAGAATTTAATTCCACTCTTCTGTTGCTGTGCTAAGTAGGATCCTACCGGCTACCCTTAGCTTCTTTTTATCTTTTCTTTTTTCATTCTTCAATTATTCTTAATTATTTAATGCTTCCATGACATTATTATTATTATTATTTTCCGTATTTGCTTTCCTTCATTGTTCACATCTAACACTTCTATACATAAAAATTGAAGCTTTAGAATTTAATTTCACTTTTCTCTTGTTGTACCATGTAGAATCCTATTGTTAAGCACTTCTTCATTTATTTCATACTTAATGCTTCCATGATTTTTGGTTTCCTTCTTGAACACTTCCAATTAACGCTACTCTCGCATGTGAATTCAATTTTGTTTAGAGGTTGATCAAGGGACAAGACACAAGGGACACATTGTGAGTGCAACATTTTACCAGAAAGTATTTTTGTGTTTTACTACATCAAAACGTTATACAATATGATTCTCACATTTAACGAAATTTATCGCTGGCCCTTCATGAATCATAACATATTTTTCTTAAATATTTCAATTAGGTAAGATTTAATTATGGTAGCATTATATGATTATCTTCTCTATGCGGTAAGTGGCTACATTTTCCTTACACTAAAGTAACTACCGCTTTCTAAAGACTTTGGTAAATTCTAAATTTATGAACTTTTATTTTCACGTCCTCAACGAAGCATTATTAATTAAAAGTAATAGAAATTCATATAAGTTATGACTAAAACTTATCTTAAAATAAAAAATAAAAAACCTTCAATATGTAATTATAAGACTTTATAGTACACTATAGGAAAGTTGTGAAATTATATAATAATCAGTCATTTAGTTATTGTTATCAAAACAGTCACAATAACAAAAATAAATAAATAAATTACACCCAACACGTTATGGTTGCGAAAAGTGGATGCCAACTTCTTTTTATATATACTTATTTGTTTTTTCCTCCTTATGTCATGTGGTGCACTACAGAGTACAGATACATTAGAAGAATTAATATAGTTGCTAAGTGAAATTTTATTACCAAAGTTTTAAAAAATTAAAAAATTACTACTTCAATTTAAATTCCACTACCAAGAGTTTCTAATAATTTAAAATAAGTTTCATTAGTTATTTTATATTATTTTAATAGTCTACTCTAATTTTTTATTAATAAAATAAGTTAGGTCTTATACATCATACTTGTACTATGCGGCTCGACGTTAGTATTAAAAATTGTATGACATACTTTCTCCATGTGACTCATAATAAGTACATTAAAAAATTTTAAAAAATAATAAAAACTGTAAGAATAGTGGTTACCTCTCCAATTATATGCACAAATTATGTCTGGAGTTGGGGCAATCGCTCGTGGCCATGTTTGGACAACTTTGCACTTCTAATATGAACAAAGCTGGCATTATAACATTGTAGTGCCTTGGGAAGAAGTTGAGAAGGCTTGGTAGTCGTTTGAGTGTTATGTCTTTTAATTTAGGAAGTGTTACATCTTTCTGAACTAATTTGTCTCCTTCATCTTCATGTGCGAACACTTCCACTAATTGAGAGGCGCCTTCTACTTTGAGACTCGATAGTTCTAGAAGATTATGGGCGATCATCACTGGGAAGAGACATTTCAATTTGTTGCACTCATTGACCTTGACAACATCTAGTTTAGGGAAGCATAGAGTTTGGAGATCTCTCTCTGATAAGATCTGGTCATTCTTCATCTTCAACAATTAGATGCTCCAATTTCGTCACACCTGTTTCTATTTCAAAAACATTTCAAATTGTGCAGACTTCGAGCAAGGGTGGAGTGTGAAGAGATGTTATCAGTTTCATTGCAACCGAACACTTGTAAATCTTCAAGATTGTTAAGATTTAGACATTGGGTTGGACCCTTCCATATACACCTCAATTCAAGTAAATTGTGCAACCACATTTCCTTTAACCTTGGGAGCAACAAATTTTGTTGTTCTCCTTCTCTAGTAAGAAGCCCCTCAAGTTTAAACACCTCTAGCAATCCTTCACAATTTTTAAGTTGCAATTTTTCCAAATTTGACAAACCTTGCATCAAATTGACTGAAAGTGCACCCCAATTGTCCACATACAATGTCTGTAATTTTTGAAGCTACACATATACCATTTTCATTGAATCAAATAGATTTAAATATAGCTTAAAATGAATAAACTTCAAGAAATATGGTTGGTGTCATTATAAGGATGAGAAGTATTCGAAATGCAAGGACATGGTGCACATGTTTCAATTAACAACATGTAAATTTGTGTGTAATGACGATAGTTGGCCACAAATTTTCTCTTTTGTTTTTTATTTCCCTAAATTTGTGTGTGATTTCTCCTTTTTTTTTTTTTTTAACCTATTTGTTTATTTAGAGCATGGTTAGTAATATACATGATAGAATAGATACGGTACAAAATATGTATGTGTTTCATTAGGTTAAATTTTTAAAAAAAAAAAAAAAAAAAACCTTTGTAAAATATGGACGACATAAAAATGAAAATGAAAAAAAAAAACAAATAGACATCTGTACGGGTATATTACAAATTTGAACGAAAAAATCGGGATAAAAGATTTAGTAGAATACTTTATTTTCTTAATATAATTTTATAAGATGTTATAAAAATCAACTAATTAAGTATTTAGTATATATCTTTAAAAAAAATATTAGTTATGTTTTCAAGCAAAATATATAATAAGTTGATGAAAGAGATGATGTTTCATATATATATATATATATATATAGATATATATCATTTACTTATTTAGCAAAAAAATATAAACAAAAAAAAGTATTTATTGTTGTCTCATATCATTATAATATATTTCAATTATTTTTGTTTATATATATATGGCAAAGAGATATAATCATTCAAATTTTATAAAAATCTTAATAGATAAAACAATCAAGTTTATAATAAAAATATAAAAATGTTGATGATAGAAGAAATACTAAAACATGGAACTAAAAATATAGATTTTGATAATTATAATTGCCGTATATAATGACACACCTTAACAAAACAAACAATTATATTGTCAATAAAACTATTGTAGTAAAGTGAAGTTGAAATATTTTTGTTCAAATATAACACGGGAAACATTTAATACGTGTTTTATAAATTTAATTATTGAGAAAGTGTATTTTTTCTAACTATTTTTGGTTCATACGTTAAACATGATTTAAATATATATAATAAGCGTACTTTAATAACTATAATTCAGAGTTTTTTTAAGTCTCATTTATTATTATAGATGTGGCAAGGCTTCAATTAAAAGTATAACATTTTTATTTTATTCTATTTTAGATATGCTAGTCCTAAGCTACAGTTCACTACTTGAAATTTTTAGTATTCCGATTTATTCAAAATTTCAAACACCGCGGATGCATAGGTTTTATCCAAAAAGTGCAAAAACCAAAAAAAATAAAGAATTACCTTTCCATGCGCTGCCACATTCGCTTCCAAATCAGCAAAAAATGACCATTTCATTTTAGGACAGTTCACCACTTTTAGATCCTTCAATGATGGCCAAACGGAAGAATTGTTTCCATCCCTAACATCTCCTTCTTTTTCATGGTCAAATACTTGCTTTAATTGAGGAAGATCTTCTAATTTTAGACTTTCTAGTTTCGGAAGATCTCGAGCAACTAAGAGCGGAAAGATATATTCCAGTTTTCCGCAATCTTTTACATAAATAGTCTGTAATTCTGGGAGGCATATTGGTTGACTGTGACTCTCCAATATCATCCCCTCGTCCTCTGAAATTATTTGCTTCAGTTCATTGCAGTGCACAAGGTGGAGGTTTTTTAGCTTTTTCAGACTTTGAGCAAGAGACGGCGAGAAGAGACTGACCAATCTCGTGCATCCATCTGCGACAAAATCTGTGAGATTGCTGAAGATTACATAGTGGTTGGGCCCCTCACATATTGTTCTCAGACAACTCATTTTCACTAGATGTAGTTTGATCAAATTGGCGAACATAACAGTATGATCTCCTCTGCTAGTTGTATCAACGATGCATTCCATCTCACAAGACACAATCCGAATATATTCCACGGTACGGAACAACACCTTAAATGCGTTCATTGAGAAGGCATTCAGTGTCATTATCTTCTAGGACTAGGATTCTGAAGTCAAAGCATTTTGTTGTAGCATTTGGGAAGAAAGACTGATATTGACTGTTAATGCGTATGTGATATCTTTGCAAGCTTCGGAAAACAAATCCTTGGGGTAAATACTTCAACTCCAAATGCAAAGAGAGGTAAACCAAACAAGGTAATGAGTTCAATTCTGATAAGTTAGCGTTGCAAACAACTTCAACATCCCAATTCCTGAAGGTACTTCAAAATTCATAATTAGTTCTTCTAGTTGGGATAATCTTTTTATCACATTTTGTGGAATCTGTTTTAGTTTATAACAACAATTCAAATCTAACAATCTTAAACTCTCCATTTCCCCTAATTCATTTGGCAATGCAACCATTCCACATCCTTGAAAGCTCAGAGTCTCAAGTCTCTTTAGCTTCCCTAATGAAGAGAGGTTGTCACTGAAATCACAATTTTTCAAATATAGGCTTTGAAGATTTGTCAAGAATTGGAGTGAATTGTGATGATAAGATTTTTTCTTCTAGTCTTAAAACCTTGAGACAATTCAACCCTTCAAACAATGTGTCGGAGATTTCTCTGGAACCTTCATTTCTACCCAATAACAAAATGTTGAGTCTTGGACATACCAATTTATCAGGAAGCTGTTCGGTGTTGGAAGCCATTAGGGAGATTGCTGTGACACTTTCAAAGGTTTATGTTTCTTCTCTAATACGAGTGCAGGCTCTTAGCTTGAATTCATTTTCCCCTTCGGATGCTATCCACAAAGCAACATCTCGAACCATGTCATGCATCTTCACATATTCTTCTCCACGATTACTTTTTAACAATAAAGAAGATTTTCTTATGTGATTAATTGCCACATGCACTTGTTTCCTTACTTCGTCAAGTGAGTTTACATCTTGATTATATTCCTCCAGCCCCATGGCATATCTACTTAACTCCTCAATAGAAATATCATAATCTTCAGGAAATAAAGAACACATCAAGAAACACAACTTGGTTTTGCGATTTAAATGATCGTAACTCCACTTAAGACAAACATAAGCATTGTTGTCTTCATCAATATCACATATCTCCACATATCTAGAATTTTTCAGATCTCGTAATGCTACCTCCCAATCAGTGAGAGATTTTCTTATTAGAGCCTTTCCCACAGTAACGATTGCTATAGGCAAACCTTTGCATTCTTCAACAACTTGTAGCACCACATCATTCAAGGCTGGGGAGTCATCAACTATACTTGCAGTTTTTTTAATCAAAGCCAATGATTCTTCATTGGATAAGAACTTTAGTAAGATCTTCTTTGAACAATGCATTAAATCACATACATGCTCACTGCGTGTGGTTAGCAGAATTTTGCATTTCTCTTGATCTTCTCCAGATGGAATTCCAATATCTCCCAATTTGACATCTTTCCAAACATCATCCAAGATAATGAGGATCTTCTTCTCTGCCTGCTTTATTCTTAACCGTATTCGCTCGCTCTTCCACTTGTCGCTCTTTTCACAAAGTTCCAAACCTAAATAATCTGCAATTTCACCTTGGATTTTTTCAATGTCTGGAGTCTGGGACACAGTAGTCTTCACAATATCACTAAAAAGATCTTTGGCTTTCTTGCATACATCCATCACCAGGGTTGTCTTACCAACCCCTCCGAGTCCATGCAATCCAATCCTCTTACAATTATCATCACGTAATGCCTCCATAAGTTCTTCAAAAATGAATTTTCTAGATTGGAACACCTCATAATCATCATTGGATGAAAAGGTCACTATGTCAGGAAGTGGAGCACGGTGAGTCAGTTGATTGAGGTCCCACCCTGCTGCTTCTTGGAACAACTTAGCTGCATTTGTTGTCTTCTTTGTGGCTTCCTTACCTAATTTGTATCGCCAAATCCAATCAGGACACCACCCCTTACAGCACATCTTGTTTACTTGTATTTGATTTTCCAGAGTCTGCACCTCTTCAATGATCTGATCCACATTTGTCAGCCACTCTTGTACATCCGGGTTAGCAACTTCAGTATTCCTTTACACCTTGGGCTAATAGTGTCATGGATCACTTGCTTCCTCTGTTCTAGGCGAACTTTTTCTTCGGTTAGACCTCCCAGTGATTTTTTGATAGCAGAACGAATAACCAATGTGACATACTATTGGCTTTGCCGTATATTTTACAATCTCGGACACAATAGAGCCCGCAGCTCCTGTCAATATTTCCATCCAATCTGAAAATAAAAGCCAATTATAGTTGAGAAAGAGAGTACATGGATTAAAGATCAAAGCGACTACAACTTCAAAATTAAAGATATACCTTGTCTATGCACTAATACGCTTATGAGTATGTGAATGACAAGCTACTGAGTTGCTACCAACTGGACACTGGCTTTTAATTTTGCTTCCGCTTCAACTGCACGAAAAAGACAGATAAGGGATTATTTTTCTCTTTATGTTGGGTAAGAGATGAATCTGTGAAAAAAAATCTCATATTTGTAAATATTGAGTAGAAAAGACAATTTTATGGATTGTTTGGATTTGAGAGAACATTCTTCACTCCTACGCACTTTAACATCCATTACTATTAGTCCTTATGAAGGAATCCCACATCAAGGACTGGACCCCAACTGATAGGACAACCCATGATAGATTCAAGGCTTCCCTGAGTTTTTTTTGGAAGATTTATCAGAACCTACATTTTGACCCTGGTATTTTCAAAACCTACATTTCCATTCCTACTAAAATTGCCACATAAACAACGTTAACAAAAATTATAATAATATATTAGAAAATGAATATATATTGGTAGTCTCTCACTCTCTTTCATCGCAGTCTCTCATTCGATCTCTTTCATTCAACATAAATATTTTTAATTTTTTATATGCACTTAAATAGAATTTTCTTACTTCAAATATTCATTGTTATATCAAGTTTGAATGGCCGTTAATTTATTTTATTTTTTTGCTGAATGGATATTAATGATTTGGTAAACAATAACAAAGATGTCATTGAATTATTTGAATAAATCATTATTTTCTTTACAATTTGCAAGTTTTTTTTTTTTTTTTTTTAATTTTTTTATTTTTTTATTAATTCGATAGTTGGGGAAGGGGGATTTGAGCTTGGAAGTTTCCGTTGGAACAAATGAGTAATTACAGTTGAGTTAATTACAAGGTTCTTGGAACAATTTGGGAAGTACGTAATCACTATTGTCTAATGAAACTTAAATCTAAATTATTAGGATAGTTTGGGGTTTCAATTAAAAATATTGTTGGGTGGTGGCATAGACTAACAATTATAAGGAATCATATATATTCAAGGAGGAAATCAATAGATTTTGAAACTAGGAGGATAAAAAATAAACCTTAAGGACTTTCTATAATTTACTTTTTAACTTTTCCCATGAGAAAGGAAAGGTCTCATGAGTTTAGAATCTTCATTTTTATATATCTTTGTTCTAATTTTCCCATTCCAAATTAACAAGTGAAACTATAATAAATTAAAAAATTAACAAGTAAAGTAACTAGTAAAGAAAAAAAAGAAAAGAAAAATAAATTTAGGGATATTTCTTATTAGCACTTTTGAGTTTTGACCTATTTTTTACTCTTTATATATATATGTGTGTGTGTGTGGAGTATAAACTCAATCTAACTTAATAAAGCCCCCTTATTAAAAGGAAATATATAAAAGATTGTATGGTAATTGTGGAAGAAAGGTATACCTCATCTCTTATTTTTAGAACCCTCTAAATTCTCCTAGCACTTGAAGGATGAAGATGTGAGCCAACTTGTTGCATATGATACTTGTAGACGGAATTATAAGACGACTTTCCTCTGCTTTTACTCTTAAAACTGCTCAAAGCAAGAATTAAAACAAAATAAAAAATCAGTATCCTTGCCATCCGTGAGGAGAAATGGGATGGACTTGGTTACCTAAGTTACCATTCAAGCTATTTTTTATTTATTTATAATTATAACCTGAGCTTTGAGTACAATTCTAATGTACAGTTTACTTTTGTAATCTTGGTGCCCTTTGTTTATCCTTGTTTACTTACACTATGTTTAGAGGTTATGTCGGGGTCCGTGACAAGAGGAGAGGATAAAAGGGGAAGGTAGAGAAGAGGAGAATTTTGAATAATTTATAAAAATTAAAAGGGAGGAGAGAAAAGTAGATGTCTCTTCCGTTGTTTGATTGTAGTCTATATTCTATAGAGTCGTAAGAAGAGGAAATGATAATGTATAAAAAAAAATTAGTAAATATGTCATTCATTTGTTCAACCCAATACTTAAAAATATTAAGGGAAAAATGGGAAGTACACAAACATTAATTAAACATGAATCTCTTTCCCTCCAAATTCCCTAAAATCTGAGGGATTAAAAAAGAAGAATAATAAAAAAGTTTTGAGTTCCCTCCGAATCCACTCAAATTTTTTACTCTCATTTTTTTTTTTTTCTTAAAAAAAAAAACATCTAAACAAAAGTGAATTACATTTGTACTCCCATTCACATATACTCTCCTCTCCTCTCCCTCAATCTAGACATATAATTAGTCTTTCCTTCTATTTTTAGAAGAATAAAATGAAAATGAAACGAAGAAGGGAGAAATGAGAATATAAGTACAAGAAGGAATATTGCTAAAATAAGCCCCCCATATATAAAAAGAAAATCGAGTAATATCATCAAAAATCGTAGAGTAACTGTGCTGAAGAGTGAAGAGGTATACCTCACCCTTTGTTTTTGGAACCCTGCAGACTCCCACCACCACTTTGAAGGATGAAAATATGAAGATACTTGTTTTTGGAACCCTGTGAACTTTCAGCGTGCAACTGCTCAATGAAGATACTTGTACAAGGAATGAGAATTTTTTTCTCTACTTCAACTATCAAAATTGCTTTGCAAGAAAATCAAAGAAGTCCAATCTCCTTGTATGTATGGCCTGAAAGGTTTGCAGCAATCGCAATATTAACAACCAAACCAAAAAGCAAAAACTCCACCCAAAACAAAAGCTAGAAAATTGAGGATAAAAAGGACTAAATATATCGGGACAGATCTTGTTATCCACTTTTTTTCTTAGTGAAAATATTAGAAAGATATTATTAATGGCTTTAAGTTAGATCCTTTATAAGCATCCCCAACAGAAACTGCGGGGTATTCTCTTTCTATACAGTTGAGTTTGCTACTGAGGAAGCAAAATAGCTAATGAAAAAACTGTTCTATTGACTTTCTTTGCTACATGCCCGTATTGACACTTCATAGCCCCGCGAGTCAGATCCCTAGATTCTTCCAAAATATGGCCTTACCTCATGAAGCAAAGTTTGCAAATTGTATTGTCTTCATGTGCATGAGTAGCGGCCCAGAACAAAATAATAATAATAATAATAATAATAAAAAAAATAAAAGATTTCTAGAAACCCATTTCTCACCACATATGCCTACCTACCCCACAAGTCCCCACCACTCATTTTCTTCTAGATTTCTCTCCTCACCGTAGCTCTCCTTCTCATTCTTTCATTTTCTTTCTTTTTCACCAGCACACACACTCTCTCTCCCACACTCTCATTCGGTCACTCCCTCTCTCTCTCTCTCACCAATTAACCACCATAATTACCGGCGGAATTCCGGTAGGATTTACCGGAGGAAAATCTATAGGAGACTTTCTAGGCTCCATTTGCTTCCAATATTTAAAGGTAAGAACTTTAAGTTTGGGTTTTTTTTTTTATTTATATTTTGTTAGTTTCTTTCCAAATCTAAGTAACCTTAGTGTTATATGTGATTTAATTTGAGCAATCTTAATGATATTTATGTGATTAAGAAAATGGGTTTTGATTTTGGTGGATTTATTTGAGGAATAGTTAAGGGTTTTTGATAAAAGTGTTTATGGTGGTTTCTCTATGGTGAGGATTTAGGGATTTTGGATTCCAAATGTTAATAGTGATTAGATCTAATTTTCCATATCATTTAGTGTATTTGGGTTAGTTGAGGTTCTAGATGGTTTTGTCTTGATAGGCTTGCTATGTCTTTTATAGGTTCTAATTAATCTCCTAGGAGCATTGGAGATTAGGATTTTGAGCAGGTTGCAGGTAAGTAGCTTCTTAATGGAACTTTTGGAAAAATAATCATCATTGCATATGAGATTTATTTTAAGGTTTATAAATACATTTTGAAAAATTATTGTGAACTATACTTTTCCTAAAGGATTTTGTGTATAAACCTTAGTATTTATTTATTTATGAGAAAATGCATTATATTTTATATTGCATTTGGGGAAATGCATGATTTGCTAGATTGGAAATTTTATAATCATCTTTCATTAATCCTTGGAGAGTTATTTGATACAGTTATTGGATTATTGTGATTTTTAAAGATGCTTTATCATTGATTTTGTTGTTTGAGATATGTTTTGGAAACTTTTAAAGGTTTGGGAATTATTTGGATAAGTGACAAGCTTTGTGAATACTTTGAATGTTGAAGGTGTTATCAAATTACTTGGAAATGAACTATGTATTTTTATTATGATAACCTGTGAGCTATTTTTGTTGTTTTACCCTTGTGCCATGACAATTGTGATTATACGGTGATTACCCAGCTAGATGCCGTCTACCTATGGGCCTAACGAAGCTCTTGGTAGAATCACAACTTACCTGTGGGCCTAACGAAGCTCCTAGTAGTAACACAACTTACCTGTGGGCCTAACGAACCTCCTAGTAGAAATAGTTGTTTGGTCTTTTATCTGTGGGCTTAACGAAGCTCCTGGTAGAAGCCAAGTTGTGAGGTCTTTTACTTATGGGCCTAACGAAGCTCCTGGTAGAAGCCTAGTTGTGTGGTCTTTTACCTGTGGGCCTAACGAAACTCCTGGTCTAAGCCAAGTTGTTTGGTCTTTTACTTGTAGGCCTAACGAAACTCCTAGTAGAAGCCTTGTTACGTGGCCGTGGGTGTTTGTGGTTTATGCTTTTGAAAAGTGTTGGAAAATTATAGGGCTCACATGGTGTATTATGTAGTTTCAGCATTCATATCTTGAAAAGCTTGGTGTTGCATTATTCTTTCAAATCTTTCAGATTATTGCAAGGAAGATAATTTTGAGAGAATTTATATAAAAGTTTCCAAATATACGTTATGTTTTGTAATATGCTTTAGTATCAATAAACTTGCATTTCTCCTAACCCCATTATTTATGCTTCTTACTGGGCTTTAGCTCATTCCTTTTAATTATGATTTTTACAGAGTAGGTAGTGACTCAACAAGCTGAATTTTTGTGTGTTGCAGTAGTTAAACAACTACCCTGTGGAGGCTGGATTTTTGGCAGTTCAACCTTAGATGTGTTAGACCCAGAGTTGTTGCTGGGGTTGCACATCCTAAGAGATATTTTGGTATAGGAATACTGATATGTAATTATATGTAATGATGCACAGATCTCCATTCTTTTGTGGCCAATGGTCAATGTAAAGGTTATAAAGCTCTGACATTATTTTGAAGACGTACATATATGTAAATGGCTTAATGTATGAACTCATGGATTAGTGTACTAGAATTTTTGATAATGGATTTTTGATATTCTAAGTTGATATACAGTTATGTAATGGTTGGGGAAAAATTTACAAGTGTTTGGATTGTAGTCTTCTCATGCACTAGACCCTATTGGGTTTGGGGCGTGACAATTATGGTATCAGAACTTAGGTTATGATTCTGTAGACTTTGTGAATAAGTTTGATTCAGATTTAAGTCAGAGCACTAGGAATATGAAACTTATCCTTCTACCTTGATGTTGTATGTATTTTAGCCGTATATAATATTTTACTTCCTAGTTGACTATACTGGTGACTTATTTTTCCTTTATTGCAATGGATGTAGGTATAGGTATTTTGGTATACTATGCCACCAGCAAAGAAGCAACGTAAGTTAAAGAACATAGATAAGGTTAGGACTCCTCCATCTGATGCTGGGCCACACCGAGAGCGTGAGAGATCTGCCACTCCTGTCACTAATGACATTAATGAGGTTGATGAAGTGGCAAATAAGATCTATATTAGACTTGCTCAAGCTGCTCGGCATGGTGAGGATCAGAAGGAGGGTTGCTCTTTTATGGAGTTTAGGAAGCAAAACCCCCTAACTTTTGCTAGTGAAACTGATCTTATGGTAGCAGAGAACTGGCTACTAAAAATGGAGAAATTGTTTAAAGTTCTTCATTGTACTGACTCCCAAATGGTGGAGTATGCCACCTTTGCTTTTGAAGGCCTTGCTGAGAGATGGTGGGCTGGTACTGAGGTTCTATTGAAAGAGGAATTGGGTGAGAACGCCCGTATCACGTGAGATAAGTTTAAGGAAGTCTTTAATGAGACTTATTTCCCAGAAGTAATGTGTGACAAGAAGGCAAGAAAATTTTCTGATTTGGTTCAGGGGTCAATAAATGTGGAAGAATATGCTGCAAAATTTATTGAGCTCTCTCGTTTTGCCCCCCATTTAATTCCTGATGAGCATAAGAAAGTAACAAAGTTTCAGAAAGGTTTAAATGATAAAATTCGTCCTCACATCCTAGCTGTTGGAGTGAACACTTTTTCTGAGACTGTGAAGAGGGCAATGCGTCTTGAAGAAGACTTTAAATGCAATCATGATTCTGATGAGAGTGGAAAGAAACAATGGTCATCTGGTTCTCATCATGGTAAAGGTCAAGGGCAGAAGTTTAAGAAAGGGTTCTTTAAGAAGTTTGATAATAGAAAACAGTCTTTTGTGCATGATAAGTCTGCATCTTCTCATTTGAGTGAGAAGAAACCTTGCCCTCTTTGTGGTATGAGTCATGAGGGTCAACCTTGTGCTATAAAGTTATGCTACACTTGTAAGCAACCTAGACATTTTGCTCGAGTATATCCCACCACTAAGGGCTCGGGTTCCTCTTCCTTTCCTCAAACACAAAAAAGTGATGCTAGTGTGAAAAGAGTCCAAGGAAGAGTGTATGCTTTGACTACTCAAGATGCTCAGGCTACAGACACTGTGGTGACAGGTATACTTCCTTTGTTCTCCACACCTGCTAGAGTTCTTTTTGATCCTGGTTCTACGCATTCTTTTATTTCGTGTGGATTTGTTAGAAACATTGCTAGAAGTCCTGAGCCTCTTGAATATGAGTTGTCAGTTTCTACTCCTTTGGGTGATACTTTAATGTCTAATCTTGTACTCAAGTCTTGCATGTTTTGTATTGAGGGTAGGGAGTTATCAGCAGACTTGGTGTTGTTAGGAATGCATGATTTTGATGTCATTCTAGGCATGAATTGGTTGGCTGCTTACCATGCTAGTGTGGATTGTTTTGAGAAGGAGGTTGTGTTTAGGCCTCCAAGTGAGTTGGAATTCCGATTTAAGGGCTCACGTTTACCTTCTCTGCCTTATATGATATCAGCCCTACGAGCAAACCGCTTGCTTAGGAAAGGATGTCGAGGCTTTCTTGCTAGTGTAGTAGATTTGCAAAAGAAGGAATTGGAGATCAAAGATATTCCCATTGTGCGGGAATTTCCGAATGTTTTTCTTGAGGATTTACCTGGATTACCCCCGGATTGTGAAGTTGAATTTTCTATCTACCTCATTCCTGGTACTGCACCTATTTCTAAGGCACCCTATAGAATTGCACCAGCAGAATTGAAGGAACTTAAGGGACAGCTAGAGGAATTACTAGATAAAGGGTTTATTCGTCCTAGTGCATCACCTTAGGGAGCTCCGGTTTTATTTGTCAAGAAGAAGGATTGGTCTATGAGGTTATGTATTGACTACCATGAGCTAAATCGAGTTACCATTAAGAATAAATATCCATTGCCTCGTATTGATGACTTGTTCGACCAATTGCAAGGTGCACAAGTCTTTTCCAAAATTGACCTTCGTTTGGGTTATCACCAATTGAAGATTAAGAGTGAGGACATACCAAAGACGGCCTTCCGGACTAGGTATGGTCATTATGAGTTTTTAGTGATGCCTTTTGGTCTAACCAATGCCCCTGCTGTTTTCATGGACTTAATGAATAGGGTATTCCATGAGTATTTGGATCGCTTTGTCATTGTGTTCATTGATGATATCTTGGTGTACTCTAAGAGTCTGGAAGAACATGAGGACCACTTGAGGATTGTTTTGCAAATTCTAAGAGATAAGAAGTTATATGCTAAACTGAAGAAGTGTGAATTTTGGTTGAATCAAGTGGTATTCTTGGGTCATGTGATCTCTAAGGATGGAATTACTGTGGATCCTAGTAAGATTGAAGCGGTGGTTAGTTGGGATAGACCCACTAATGTAAGCGAGGTAAGGAGTTTCTTGGGCCTTGCAGGTTACTATAGGAGGTTTGTAGAAGGATTCTCCCGCATTGCAGCTCCTTTAACTCATCTAACTCGGAAGAATGCTAAGTTTGAGTGGAAGGAGGAATGTGAGAAGAGCTTCCAAGAGTTAAAGCAGCGGTTAGTCACGGCCCCAGTGTTAACTATTCCTTCAAGTTCAGGAGGTTTCGTTATATATAGTGATGCTTCTCGCAAAGGGCTTGGTTGTGTATTAATGCAACATGGTAGGGTTGTGGCTTATGCCTCTCGCCAGTTGAAGAATTATGAACAAAATTACCCTACTCATGACTTGGAGTTGGCTGCAGTTGTGTTTGCATTAAAAATTTGGAGGCATTATTTGTATGGTGAGAAATGTGAAATTTACACGGATCATAAGAGTTTAAAGTATTTCTTTACCCAGAAAGAGTTAAATATGAGGCAACGGAGATGGCTTGAATTAATTAAGGATTATGACTGCTCCATTAATTATCATCCAGGTAAGGCTAATGTCGTGGCCGATGCACTTAGTCGAAAGTCTTCAGGTTTTTCGGCTGCATTGTTAACAACTCAAAAGGAAATCATTAATGATTTGGAGAGAATGGGGATTGAAGTTGTGATGGGCCATTCTGGGGCCTACTTGGCAAGTTTGAGCGTACAACCAACCTTGATCGAGAGAATTAAATTATTGCAGAGTGGTGACTCACAGTTGGTAAAAATCATGGATGAGGTGCGGAGTGGAAAGAAGCCTATGTTTAATATCTCTGATGATGGTATTTTGAAATTTGGGAATAGATTGTGTGTGCCTAATGATCCATCAATTAAAAAGGATATTTTAGAGGAAGCACATCGTTCATCTTACACAATTCACCCGGGTAGTACTAAGATGTACCGTGACCTTCGGGAAACCTTTTGGTGGAATAACATGAAGAGAGAGATTGCCCAATTTGTGGAGCAATGCTTGACTTGTCAACAAGTCAAGGTGGAGCATCAAAGACCCTCGGGTTTGTTGCAATCACTTTCCATCCCTGAATGGAAGTGGGAGCATATTTCCATGGACTTTGTGTCAGGATTGCCAAGATCGCCTAAGGGCCACGATGCTATTTGGGTAATTGTTGATAGATTGACAAAATCAGCTCACTTTATTCCCATTCGAATGAATTACTCTCTTGATCAACTAGCACAACTCTATATTGAAGAGATAGTGAGGCTTCATGGCATTCCTGTTTCAATTGTTTCAGATAGAGACCCACGCTTTACTTCACGTTTTTGGAAGAGTTTGCACAAAGCTTTGGGTACTAATTTAAATTTTAGCACAGCTTTTCACCCTCAAACTGATGGACAATCAGAAAGAACTATCCAAATTCTAGAAGATATGTTGCGAGCCTGTGTACTGGATCTTAAAGGTAGTTGGGCTAATCACTTGTGTTTAGTAGAGTTTGCTTATAATAACAGCTTCCAATCTAGTATTGGGATGGCACCTTATGAAGCTTTGTATGGAAGGAAATGTAGATCCCCGATTTGTTGGGATGAAGTTGGGGTGCGAAAGATTTTGGGGCCAGAGATTATTCAAAGAACATGTGAAAAGGTTGATTTGATTCGTGAGAGGTTGCGAACAGCCCAGAGTAGACAGAAGAGTTATGCTGACAAACGAAGGAAGGACTTAGAGTTTGAAGTTGGAGACATGGTCTTCCTTAGAGTTGCACCGATGAAAGGGGTAATGAGATTTGGCAAGAAGGGTAAGTTGAGCCCTAGGTTCGTAGGGCCATTTGAGATCTTGGAGAGGATTGGTCCAGTTGCGTATAGACTTGCCCTACCGCCAGCTCTATCAGGAATTCATAATGTTTTCCATGTTTCTATGCTAAGGAAATACATTCCTGAACCTTCTCACGTATTGAGCTATGATCAACTTCAAATAAAAGATGATTTGTCGTACGAAGAAGTTCCAATTGAGATTTTAGATCGTAAAGAGCATATGCTACGCACCAAATCGATACCTTTAGTAAAGGTACTCTGGAAAAATCATGCGTTGAAAGAGGCATCTTGGGAGCGTGAGGACATTATGCAATCTAGATACCCAGATCTATTTCATAATCAAGGTATGTACAATTTCGAGGACGAAATTTTTGTAAGGGGGGAAGATTGTAGCGGCCCAGAACAAAAATAATAATAATAATAATAATAATAAAAAGAGATTTCTAGAAACCCATTTCTCACCACATATGCCTACCTACCCCACAAGTCCCCACGACTCATTTTCTTCTAGATTTCTCTCCTCACCGTAGCTCTCCTTCTCATTCTTTCATTTTCTTTCTTTTTCACTAGCACACACACTCTCTCTCCCACACTCTCATTCGGTCACTCCCTCTCTCTCTCTCACCGATTAACCACCATAATTACCGGCGGAATTCCGGATAGGATTTACCGGAGGAAATCTATAGGAGACTTTCTAGGCTCCATTTGCTTCCAATATTTTAAGGTAAAACTTTTAAGTTTGAGGTTTTTTTATATTTTGTTAGTTTCTTTCCAAATCTAAGTAACCTTAGTGTTATATGTGATTTAATTTGAGCAATCTTAATGATATTTATGTGATTAAGAAAATGGGTTTTGATTTTGGTGGATTTATTTGAGGAATAGTTAAGGGTTTTTGATAAAAGTGTTTATGGTGGTTTCTCTATGGTGAGGATTTTGGGATTTTGGATTCCAAATGTTAATAGTGATTAGATCTAATTTTCCATATCATTTAGTGTATTTGGGTTAGTTGAGGTTCTAGATGGTTTTGTCTTGATAGGCTTGCTATGTCTTTTATAGGTTCTAATTAATCTCCTTGGAGCATTGGAGATTAGGATTTTGAGCAGGTTGTAGGTAAGTAGCTTCTTAATGGGATTTTGGAAAAATAATCATCATTGCATATGAGATTTATTTTAAGGTTTATAAACACATTTTGGAAAATTATTGTGAAACTATACTTTTCCTAAAGGATTTTGTGTATGAACCTTAGTATTTATTTATTTATGAGAAAATGCATTATATTTGATATTGCATTTGGGGAAATGCATGATTTGCTAGATTGGAAATTTTATAATCATCTTTCATTAATCCTTGGAGAGTTATTTGATAAAGTTATTGGATTATTGTGATTTTTAAAGATGCTTTATCATTGATTTTGTTGTTTGAGATATGTTTTGGAAACTTTTAAAGGTTTGGGAATTATTTGGATAAGTGACAAGCTTTGTGAATACTTTGAATGTTGAAGGTGTTATCAAATTACTTGGAAATGAACTATGTATTTTTATTATGATAACCTGTGAGCTATTTTTGTTGTTTTACCCTTGTGCCGTGACAATTGTGATTATACGGTGATTACCCAGCTGGATGCCGTCTACCTGTGGGCCTAACGAAGCTCCTAGTAGAATCACAACTTACCTGTGGGCCTAACGAAGCTCCTGGTAGAAATAAAGTTGTTTGGTCTTTTACCTGTGGGCCTAACGAAGCTCTTGGTAGAAGCCAAGTTGTGAGGTCTTTTACCTGTGGGCCTAACGAAGCTCTTGGTAGAAGCCAAGTTGTGAGGTCTTTTACTTGTGGGCCTAACGAAGCTCTTGGTAGAAGCCAAGTTGTGTGGTCTTTTACCTGTGGGCCAAACGAAGCTCCTAGTAGAAGCCTTGTCACATGGCCGAGGGTGTTTGTGGTTTATGCTTTTGAAAAGTGTTGGAAAATTATAGGGCTCACATGGTGTATTATGTAGTTTCAGTATTCATATCTTGAAAAGCTTGGTGTTGCATTATTCTTTCAAATCTTTCAGATTATTGCAAGGAAGATAATTTTGAGAGAATTTATATAAAAGTTTCCAAATATACGTTATGTTTTGTAACATGCTTTAGTATCAATAAACTTGCATTTCCCCTAACCCCATTATTTATGCTACTTACTGGGCTTTAGCTCATTCCTTTTAATTATGATTTACAGAGTAGGCAGTGACTCAGCAAGCTGAATTTTTAGTAGTAGACAACTACTCTGTGGAGGCTGTATTTTTGGTAGTTCAACCTTAGGTGTGTTAGACCCAGAGTTGTTGCTGGGGTTACACATCCTAAGAGATATTTTTGTATAGGAATACTGATATGTAATTATATGTAATTATGCACAGACCTCCATTCTTTTATGGCCAGTGGTCAATGTAAATGTTATAAAGCTCTGACATTATTTTGAAGACATACATATATGTAAATGGCTTAATGTATGAACTCATGAATTAGTGTACTAGAATTTTTGATAATGGACTTTTGATATTCTAAGTTGACATACAGTTATGTAATGGTTGGAGAAAAATTTACAGGTGTTTGAATTGTAGTCTTCTCATGCACTAGACCCTGTTGGGTTTGGGGCGTGACAGCATGAGTACTATTGTCACCTTCAAAGCAAAGGCTTTGCAATCCTTTTTGCTTGGCGTTAGTGCGAGAATCATTTGACCTCCATGATGTCTTATGATTACAAAAAATTATTCAGTTATTTTGGAATATAAACAATTCAGTTTGTTTTGGAACACAATAAATAGGTACTCATTCTCACATGAATGGTGGGTCTCACCATAATTTTAATTAGTGAGATTCACTATTTGTGTGGAATAATGGAATACGCATTTCTTATATTCTTAAAGTATTAAATAATCACACGATGATTACACCCATACTTGAAGCATTGTAATCTTGGAGCAACACTATGTTTTATATGACTAAATGTATTTGTTCTCTCTGTTTTATAATGTATATATGTACCTTAATTAGTCAGTCTCTTCTTATATTTCTCTTATATTACGTTGTATATGTTAAGGCATATTAAAGTAATTATTTTTTCATTTTATTTATCTAAAGTTAATCTATTTGTATACAATTATATTTTCTATAACTTTGTTATATTCTAATGTGTCATCTTTCATTTATTTAACAAAAAAATTAATTTAAATTGTTTAAAGAATAGTTAATTGTGATTAATATAATTTAAAGGCTAATTACACATGACTTAATGAAATAAAACATCTGTCTTATCATTTCGTGGATTTTAAAAGTATTGATATATTTAGATAGGCCCTTTCATTTTTTTTTTTTTTGGATCTGTCACAATAGAAAGCATCACAAAAAATTATTGATATATTTAGTTTGGCTCCTTTTCTTTTTTCACACCCTAGATATATTTAATTCAAATAAATCCTAGCCTTAAAATGGATGCTTTCCATTTCAAAATGAAATAGAGAGGATTCCAAACTCTATATTTAATTCAAATAAATCATAATCTTAATATAAAAACTCTCAATTCTACCGGATTCTTCATTATTAGATTTAGATGTACAATTCTTAATTTTCTTCCCCAAACCTATCTTTCTTTTCCTGTTTATTTGAGGATAAAATAAAATAAAATGATTAAGAATATATATATATATATATATATATATGTATATATAATACAACATGCAATTTAGCAAAAACAAATTAAAGTCCTAGCAACCAAGTGGTGTCAAGTAACATCACCAGAGATTATAAAACAATTGTACGTCAAAAAGGTATACCATGTTTTTTTTTTTTGGAACCTTAGAAAATTTTCCACCACTTTGACGGATGAAGATGTGACTAGTGTAGTGTGTAACTTTTCAACAAAGATACTTGTACTAGAGAGAATAAATAAAAAAAATTCTCTGTTTTCACACTTAAAGCTACTTTGAGCAAAGAGATCAAGAGAGTTTAATCTCTTTACATGAAAGGTTTACACCAACAATAATGTAGGTTCAAATGCTATCTAACTATTAATAATAAAAAAATAAAAATAAAAAAACAACGTAAATCAACGAGCAAATTAACCAAAATAAAAAAGAGGAAAGAAAAAAGCAAAGAGACTCGCCTTGCTATTCACCTTTGAGTATTTTCCGATTGATATTTCTCCTATATTGAAGAATCTTTCGGAAGAAAAAGCAAAATGATTCCGATCGGATATGCTGGTCTCCTAAATGGACTTGTTGGTCCACTGTCCACACATGAAACCTTCTTTCTAGGTAAGTAAGCAAAGAAGCAAACAAAAAACAAGTAGATCAGTTAAGAATAAAGAATTAAAAAGGACGATGGAATACAACTAGCACTCTATAAAGTATTTAGACCTAAAAATAAAAAACTTAACTAAACCAAATCTCACGTGAGTTCAATTTGTTCCTGCAACAATAGGGAAATCTCAAAGACCAGACCGACCCTGCATTCCCTCATCCTCAACATATTCTTGTGTCCAGACTGCCTCCATCACCGAGTCCCTTGTCGTCACGCTAGTCAGAGATCCACTAGCCACCTGCTCCAAAGTAGATGTACATATCTTCCTTTGTTTGGTTGTAGAGTTGGAAGAAGAGGAAATGATGATAATGTATGTGGAAATTAGTAGATATGTCATTCATAAGTTAAACTCTATACTTAAAAAATATTAAGGGAAAATGGGAAGTACATAAACATTAATTAAACATGAATCTCCTTTCCTCCAATTTTGCCCCAAATCTGAGGGATTAAAAAAAAAACGTATAAAAGAAAATAGGCTCAAGTCCCCTTGGAACCCACTCAATTTTTTCCCTATCATTTAAAAATAAAATAAAATAAAATCCAAACAAGAGAGGATTAAATTTGTACTCCCATTCCCATATACAGACATACTCTCATTTCATCCCCCTCAATTCGAACATAAAATTAGTTTTTCCTTCTATTTTTAGAATATTTTTAGAAGAATAAAATGAAAATGAAACGAAGAAGGGAGAATATACGTACAACATGGAATATTGCTAAAATATATAAAAAGAAAATATGAGTAATATTATTGAGATCTCCTCCTAATACTAAATGGCATGCATGTGTGGTAAAAATTTAAATGGATTAACTTTGAATTTTTTTTTTTTATTTTTTTATTTTTTTAAATTGAGTGGTTAAGATTGAAAGTTACTTTTGCAACTTTCAAATTTCAACCACACAACATGTATATTGTATGCTTATACAATACTTTTTTAGTATTGCATGAGATCTCAATCCCATCATAACAAATCGTAAAAGCAACTATGCTGAAGAGGTATACCTCACTCTTTGTTTTCGGAAACCTGCAGACTCCCACCACTTATAAGGGATGAAAAATATGAGTTGTTAACTTTCAGCGTGCGACTTCTAATGAAGATACTTGTGAACAAGACTTGTACAAGGAATTTTTTTTTTTTTCTTGAACTATCAAAATTGCTTTGCAAAAAGATATCAAAGAAGTTCAATCTCCATGTATGCGTATGCATGGCCTGAAAGGTTTGCAACAATCGCAATATTTACAACCAAACCAAAAAGCAAAAACTAGACCCAAAGATAGAAAATTGAGGATTAAAAGGACTAAATAATTATTATTCTTGTTATCCCTTTTTTTTTCTTAGTGAAAATATTAGAAAGATATTATTAATTAATGGTTTTAAGTTAGATCCTTTGTAAGTTATATCCTTTGTAAGTAGACCCAACTGAAACGGTGTATTCTGTATTCTCTTTCCATTCAAGTAAGAGGAAAGAATACATATTTATTATATTTTGAGAGTACTGAATAATCACTCGATGATTACACCCATACTCAAAGCATTGTAATCTTGGAGCAACACCATGTTTGTATCTGACTTAATCTGATTTAAGTTGCTCTCTGTTCTCTCTGTTTTAATGTATGTATATATGTACCTTAGTCATTGTCTTCTATTATATTTCAACATTTCATTTATGTATGCTTATTTATTTTATTTTTTTGGGGTGTGTGTTACTACATTGTATGTGTCAAGGCATATAAAAGTGATATTTTTTATTTTATATTTATTTTTATCTAAAGTCAATCCATTTTGTATACATTTTATATTTTCTAAAACTATTGTTATATATTCTAATGTGTAATCTTTAATTTATTTAGCAAAAAAAATAAAATTAATTGCTTAAAGAATATTTAATTGTTATTAATATAATTTAAGGTCTAATGACACATAATCTAATGAAATAAAACATTCAATAAAGCTACGGACACATTCACATAAAGCTACGGACACAACATTTTCACAAAATTTATAACAATTATGAGTTTTCAAATTATGAATGGTAAATAATAAAGTAAAGTGCTATAAGTGGTGGGTCCAGATGAGAACTAATAAAAACTTGCCAACTCAGTTTTGTTGTGAAAATGTTGTGTCTATAGCATTGCTCTAAAACATATGTCTTATCATTTTGTGGATTTTACAAATCTTAATATATTTAGCTTGGCCCCTTCAATTTTTTTTTTTTTGAATCTGTCACCATATAAAGCATCATGATAGATTTAGCTTGGCCCCATATCTTTTTTTCCCTTTTCCACAAATGTTAACGATAGTTTGGTTTTTTATTTTTTTAATTACAATTAAAGTTAGTTAGGATTAGCCATGGTTAAATTTGTTGAGTTATTGGTTTTAAATGAGGTGACACATTCTAGACCCAAAGAGTTAATTCAAATAAATTTTAGCCTTAAAATGGACACTTTCCATTTCAAAGTGAAATAGAGAGGATTCCAAACCTTAGATTTAATTCAAATAGATCCTAACAATAAAATGGACACTCTCAATTTTATCAGATCCTTCATTATTAGATTTAGATATACCGTTCTTAATTTTCTTCTTTTAGTCTTCCCCAAACCTATCTATATTTTCCTGTTTATTTGAGGATAAAATTAAAATAAAATGATTAAGAGAGTATATATATATATATATATATATATATATATATATATATATATTATAACATGCAATCTAGCTAAAACAAATTAACAGTCCAGCAACCAAGTGGTGTCAAGTAACATCACCAGAGATTATAAAACAATTGTACGTCAAAAAGGTATACCATGTTTTTTTTTTTTGGAACCTTAGAAAATTTTCCACCACTTTGAAGGATGAAGATGTGACTAATTTAGTCGATCTGTAACTTTTCAAAAAAGATTACTTGTACAAGAGAAAAAAAAAATTCTCTGTTTTCACTCTTAACGCTACTTTGAGCAAAGAGATCAAGAGAGTTTAATCTCTTTACATGAAAGGCATATTGGATTTAAGATATTTGTATAAAACATGATTTCTTTGCTAGTGTCACAACATTGTGATAATGGTATATCTAAAGTATATATCAATTTTCTTTTTTTGAGAAACGAAAAAAAGTCCTTTTACATTTTAGTAATTACTTTACTTAATTCAAAAATGCATTGGTTAATGATTCTCAATACACGGACACACAATAGAAAATCTTAAAATCACTCAATTTTCATTTCTTAATTGATTCTGGCCAGTTAGCTGACCAAAATCCCCT
>OU015765.1:45162953-45276923 GCA_907173295.1 Fagus sylvatica
TGAGAAGAAATTCAATTCTTTTATTGCTAGGACTCTTAAGTCATAGTATTCTCGGTCGATATAGTGGGAAAAATCGTTAATCCCTATGCGATATCTTTGCAAGCTTGGGAAAACAAATCCTTGGGGTATACACTTCAACTCCAACGACAAAGAGAGAGAAACCAAACAACGTAATGAATTCAATTCTGATAGGTTAGCGTTGCTTGTCCCTTCAACATCCCAATTCTTGAAGCCACAAAAATTCATAATTAGTTCTTCTAGTCGGGATAATCTTTGTATCACGTTTTGTGGAATCTGTTTTAGTTTATTACAAAAACTCAAATCTAACAATCTTAAACTCTCCATTTCCCCTAATTCATTTGGCAATGCAACCATTCCACATCCTTGAAAGCTTAGAGTCTCAAGTCTTTTTAGCTTTCCCATTGAAGAGAGGTTGTCACTGAAATTACAATTTTTCAAATATAGGCTTTGAAGATTTGTCAAGAATTGGAGTGAATGTGATGATAAGGTTTTTCCTTCTAGTCTTAAAACCTTGAGACAATTCAACCCTTCAAAAAATGTGTTAGAGATACCTCCAATTCTACCCAATAACAAAATGTTGAGTCTGGGACATACCAATTTATCAGGAAGCTGTTTGGTGTTAGAAGCCATCAAGGAGATTGTTGTGACTCTTTCAAAGTTCATGTTTTTCTCTAAATGAGTGCAGGCTCTTAGCTCGAATTCATTATCCCATTTGGATGCTATCCACAAACCAACATCACGAACCATGTCATGCATCCTCACATATTGTTTTGTATAGCCTTTCAACAACAAAGAAGAATCTTGGAGTTGATTAATTGCCACGCGCACTTGGCTCCTTGCTTCATCAAGTAAATCAACATCTTTGTACTCCTCCAGCCCCATTGCATATCTAGCTAACTCCTCAATTTCAATCTCATAATCTTCTGGAAATAACGAACATAGTAAGAAACACAACTTGGCTTTGCACTTTAAATGATTATAACTCCACTTAAGACATGAATAAGCATTATTTTCTTCATCAACACCATATATATCCACAAGTCTAGACTTTCTTAGTTGCTCCAGTGCTTCCTTCCAATCGTCAAGAGATTTTCCTGCTAGAGCCTTTCCCACAGTAACAATTGCTATGGGCAAACCTTTGCATTCTCCAACGACTTTCTTGACCACATCATTCAGGGCAGGGGAGTCATAAGAAATACTTGCATTTTTTTTAATTAAAGCCAATGATTCCTCCTCGGATAAGAACTTTAGTAAGATCTTCTTCGAACAATGCATTAAATCACATACATGCTACTGCGTGTGGTTAGCAGAATTTTGCATTTCTCTTGATCTTCTCCAGATGGAATTCCAATATCTCCCAATTTGACATCTTTCCAAACATCATCCAAGATAATGAGGATCTTCTTCTCTGCCTGCTTTATTCTTAACCATATTCGCATCGTTCTTCCTCTGTCAGTCTTTTCCTCATCAAGGTTCAACCTTAAACATTCTGCAATTTCATCTTGGATTTTTGTAATGTCTGGAGTCTGGGACACGGTAGTCATCACAATATCACTGAAAAGATCTTTGGCTTTCTTGCATACATCCATCACCAGGGTTGTCTTACCAACCCCTCCGAGTCCATGCAATCCAATCCTCTTACAATTATCATCACGTAATGCCTCCATAAGTTCTTCAGAAATGGATTTTCTAGATTGGAACACCTCATAATCATCATTGGATGAAAAGGTCACTATGTCAGGAAGTGGAGCACGGTGAGTCAGTTGATTGAGGTCCCACCCTGCTGCTTCTTGGAGCAACTTAGCTGCATTTGTTGTCTTCTTTGTGGCTTCCTTACCTAATTTGTATCGCCAAATCCAATCAGGACACCACCCCTTACAGCACATCTTGTTTACTTGTATTTGATTTTCCAGAGTCTGCACCTCTTCAATGATCTGATCCACATTTGTCAGCCACTCTTGTACATCCGGGTTAGCAACTTCAGTATTATTTCTTACACCTGGGTCAATAGTGTTATGGATCACTTGCTTCTTCTGTTCTAGGCGAACTTTCTCTTCGGTTAGACCTCCAGTGATTTTTTGATAGCAGAACGAATAACCAATGTGACATACTATTGGCTTTGCCGTATATTTTACAATCTCGGACACAATAGAGCCCGCAGCTCCTGTCAATATTTCCATCCAATCTGAAAATAAAATCCAATTATACTTGAGAAAGAGAGTACATGGATTAAAGATCAAAGCGACTACAACTTCAAAATTAAAGATATACCTTGTCTATGCACTAATACGCTTATGAGTATGTGAATGACAAGCTACTGAGTTGCTACCAACTGGACACTGGCTTTTAATTTTGCTTCCGCTTCAACTGCACGAAAAGGACAGATAAGGGATTATTTTTCTCTTTATGTTGGGTAAGAGATGAATCTGTGAAAAAAAATCTCATATTTGTAAATATTGAGTAGAAAAGACAATTTTATGGATTGTTTGGATTTGAGAGAACATTCTTCACTCCTACACACTTTAACATCCATTACTATTAGTCCTTATGAAGGAATCCCACATCAAGGACTGGACCCCGACTGATAGGACAACCATGATAGATTCAAGGCTTCCTGAGTTTTTTTTTTTGGAAGATTTATCAGAACCTACATTTTGACCCTGGTATTTTCAAAACCTACATTTCCATTCCTACTAAAATTGCCACATAAACAACGTTAACAAAAATTATAATAATATATTAGAAAATGAATATATATTGGTAGTCTCTCACTCTCTTTCATCGCAGTCTCTCATTCGATCTCTTTCATTCAACATAAATATTTTTAATTTTTTATATGCACTTAAATAGAATTTTCTTACTTCAAATATTCATTGTTATATCAAGTTTGAATGGCCGTTAATTTATTTTATTTTTTTGCTGAATGGATATTAATGATTTGGTAAACAATAACAAAGATGTCATTGAATTATTTGAATAAATCATTATTTTCTTTACAATTTGCAATTTTTTTTTTTTTTTTTTAATTCGATAGTTGGGGAAGGGGGATTTGAGCTTGGAAGTTTCCGTTGGAACAAATGAGTAATTACAGTTGAGTTAATTACAAGGTTCTTGGAACAATTTGGGAAGTACATAATCACTATTGTCTAATGAAACTTATATCTAAATTATTAGGATAGTTTGGGGTTTCAATTAAAAATATTGTTGGGTGGTGGCATAGACTAACAATTATAAGGAATCATATATATTCAAGGAGGAAATCAATAGATTTTGAAACTAGGAGGATAAAAAATAAACCTTAAGGACTTTCTATAATTTACTTTTTAACTTTTCCCATGAGAAAGGAAAGGTCTCATGAGTTTAGAATCTTCATTTTTATATATCTTTGTTCTAATTTTCCCATTCCAAATTAACAAGTGAAACTATAATAAATTAAAAAATTAACAAGTAAAGTAACTAGTAAAGAAAAAAAAGAAAAGAGAATAAATTTAGGGATATTTCTTATTAGCACTTTTGAGTTTTGACCTATTTTTTGCACTTTATATATATATATATATGTGTGTGTGTGTGTGTGTGTGTGTGTGTGGAGTATAAACTCAATCTAACTTAATAAAGCCCCCTTATTAAAAGGAAATATATAAAAGATTGTATGGTAATTGTGGAAGAAAGGTATACCTCATCTCTTATTTTTAGAACCCTCTAAATTCTCCTAGCACTTGAAGGATGAAGATGTGAGCCAACTTGTTGCATATGATACTTGTAGACGGAATTATAAGACGACATTCCTCTGCTTTTACTCTTAAAACTGCTCAAAGCAAGAATTTAAACAAAATAAAAAATCAGTATCCTTGCCATCCTGAGGAGAAATGGGATGGACTTGGCTACCTAAGTATAATTCTAATGTACAGTTTACTTTTATAATCTTGGTGCCCCTTGTTTTCCTTGCTTACTTATAATATGTTTAGAGGTTTGTCGGGGTTCTGTGACAAGAGGAGAGGATAAAAGGGGAAGGTAGAGAAGAGGAGAATTTTGAATATTTTAAAAATTAAAAGGGAGGAGAGAAAAGTAGATGTCTCTTCCGTTGTTTGATTGTAGTCTATACTCTATAGAGTTGGAAGAAGAGGAAATGATAATGTATAAATAAATTAGTAAATATGTCCCTCATTTGTTCAACCCTATATTTAAAAATATTAAGGGAAAAATGGGAAACATTAATTAAACATGAATCTCTTTCCCTCCAAATTCCCTAAAATCTGAGGGATTAAAAAAGAAGAATAATAAAAAAAGTTTTGAGTTCCCTCCGAACCCACTCAAATTTTTTACTCTCATATTTTTTTTCTTAAAAAAAAAACATCTAAACAAAAGTGAATTACATTTGTACTCCCATTCACATATACTCTTATCTCCTCTCCCTCAATCTAGACATATAATCAGTCTTTCCTTCTATTTTTAGAAGAATAAAATGAAAATGAAACGAAGAAGGGAGAAATGAGAATATAAGTACAACAAGGAATATTGCTAAAATAAGCCCCCCATATATAAAAAGAAAATCGAGTAATATCATAAAAATCATAGAGTAACTGTGCTGAAGAGTGAAGAGGTATACCTCACCCTTTGTTTTTGGAACCCTGCAGACTCCCACCACCACTTTGAAGGATGAAAATATGAAGATACTTGTTTTTGGAACCCTGTGAACTTTCAGCGTGCAACTGCTCAATGAAGATACTTGTACAAGGAATGAGAATTTTTTTCTCTACTTCAACTATCAAAATTGCTTTGCAAGAAAATCAAAGAAGTCCAATCACCCTGTATGTATGGCCTGAAAGGTTTGCAGCAATCGCAATATTAACAACCAAACCAAAAAGCAAAAACTCCACCCAAAACTAAAGCTAGAAAATTGAGGATAAAAAGGACTAAATATATCGGGACAGATCTTGTTATCCACTTTTTTTTCTTAGTGAAAATATTAGAAAGATATTATTAATGGCTTTAAGTTAGATCCTTTATAAGCATCCCCAACAGAAACTGCGGGGTATTCTCTTTCTATACAGTTGAGTTTGCTACTGAGGAAGCAAAACTAGCTAATGAAAAAACTGTTGTGTTGACTTTCTTTGCTACATGCCCGAATTGACACTTCATAGTTCATAGCCCCGCGAGTCAGGTCCCTAGATTCTTCCAAAATATGACCTTACCTCATGAAGCAAAAGTTTTGCAAATTGTATTGTCTTCATGTGCTGAGTATTGTCACCTTCAAAGCAAAGGCTTTGCAATCCTTTTTGCTTGGCGTTAGTGCTGCAATCATTTGACCTCCATGATGTCTGATGATTACAAAAAAATTATTCAATTATTCTGGAATATAATAAATTCAGTTTTTTTTGGAACACAATAAATAAGTATTCATTCTCATATGAATGATGGGTCTCACCATGAATTTAATTAGTGAGATTCACTATTTATGTAAAATGATGGAATATGTATTGAATAATCACATGATGATTACACCCATACTTGAAGCATTGTAATCTTGGAGCAACACTATGTTTTATATGACTTAATGTATTTGTTCTCTCTGTTTTATAATGTATATATGTACCTTAATTAGTCCGTCTCTTATTATATTTCTCTTATATTACATTGTATATGTTAAGGCATATTAAAGTAATTTTTTTTTCATTTTATTTATCTAAAGTTATTCTATTAGTTTACAATTTATATTTTCTATAATTGTTATATTCTAATTTGTCATCTTTCATTTATTTAATAAAAAAATTAATTTAAATTGTTTAAAGAATAGTTAATTGTGATTAATATAATTTAAAGGCTAATTACACATGACTTAATGAAATAAAACATTTGTCTTATCATTTCGTGGATTTTAAAATTATTGATATATTTAGATAGGCCCTTTCATTTTTTTATTTTTATTTTTGGATCTGTCACAATAGAAAGCATCACAAAAAAATATTGATATATTTAGTTTGGCCCCTTTTCTTTTTTTCTTTTTTCTACAAATTTTAAGGACAGTTTGGTTTTTTATTTTTTTTTATTACAATTAATTAATTAATTAACTCATTTTTTATTTTATTTTTTATGAATGGATTAACCATAGTTAAATTTGTTGACTTATTGCTGTTAAATGAGGTGAAACATTCTACACCCTAGATATATTTAATTCAAATAAATCCTAATCTTAAAATGGACGCTTTCCATTTCAAAATGAAATAGAGAGGATTCCAAACTCTATATTTAATTCAAATAAATCATAATCTTAATATAAAAACTCTCAATTTTACCGGATTCCTTCATTATTAGATTTAGATGTACAATTCTTAATTTTCTTCCCCAAACCTATCTTTCTTTTCCTGTTTATTTGAGGATAAAATAAAATAAAATGATTATAGTATATATATATATATATGTATATATAATACAACATGCAATTTAGCAAAAACAAATTACAGTCCAGCAACCAAGTGGTGTCAAGTAACATCACCAGAGATTATAAAACAATTGTACGTCAAAAAGGTATACCATGTTTGTTTTTTTTGGAACCTTAGAAAATTTTCCACCACTTTGACGGATGAAGATGTGACTAGTGTAGTGTGTAACTTTTCAACAAAGATACTTGTACTAGAGAGAATAAATAAAAAAAATTCTCTGTTTTCACTCTTAAAGCTACTTTGAGCAAAGAGATCAAGAGAGTTTAATCCCTTTACATGAAAGGTTTACACCAACAATAATGTAGGTTCAAATGCTACCTAACTATTAATAATAAAAAAATAAAAATAAAAAAACAACGTAAATCAACGAGCAAATTAACCAAAATAAAAAAGAGGAAAGAAAAAAGCAAAGAGACTCCTTGCTATTCACCTTTGAGTATTTTCCGATTGATATTTCTCCTATATTGAAGAATCTTTCGGAAGAAAAAGCAAAATGATTCCGATCGGATATGCTGGTCTCCTAAATGGACTTGTTGGTCCACTGTCCACACATGAAACCTTCTTTCTAGGTAAGTAAGCAAAGAAGCAAACAAAAAACAAGTAGATCAAGTTAAGAATAAAGAATTAAAAAGGACGATGGAATACAACTAGCACTCTATAAAGTATTTAGACCTAAAAATAAAAAACTTAACTAAACCAAATCTCACGTGAGTTCAATTTGTTCCTGCAACAATAGGGAAATCTCAAAGACCAGACCGACCCTGCATTCCCTCATCCTCAACATATTCTTGTGTCCAGACTGCCTCCATCACCGAGTCCCTTGTCGTCACGCTAGTCAGAGATCCACTAGCCACCTGCTCCAAAGTAGATGTACATATCTTCCTTTGTTTGGTTGTAGAGTTGGAAGAAGAGGAAATGATGATAATGTATGTGGAAATTAGTAGATATGTCATTCATAAGTTAAACTCTATACTTAAAAAATATTAAGGGAAAATGGGAAGTACATAAACATTAATTAAACATGAATCTCCTTTCCTCCAATTTTGCCCCAAATCTGAGGGATTAAAAAAAAAACGTATAAAAGAAAATAGGCTCAAGTCCCCTTGGAACCCACTCAATTTTTTCCCTATCATTTAAAAATAAAATAAAATAAAATCCAAACAAGAGAGGATTAAATTTGTACTCCCATTCCCATATACAGACATACTCTCATTTCATCCCCCTCAATTCGAACATATAATTAGTTTTTCCTTCTATTTTTAGAAGAATAAAATGAAAATGAAACGAAGAAGGGAGAATATACGTACAACATGGAATATTGCTAAAATATATAAAAAGAAAATATGAGTAATATTATTGATATCTCCTCTAATACTAAATGGCATGCATGTGTGGTAAAAATTAAATGGATTAACTTTGAATTTTTTTTTTATTTTTTTATTTTTTAAATTGAGTGGTTAAGATTGAAAGTTACTTTTGCAACTTTCAATTTCAACCACACAACATGTATTGTATGCTTATACAATACTTTTTAGTATTGCATGAGATCTCAATCCATCATAACAAATCGTAAAGCAACTATGCTGAAGAGGTATACCTCACTCTTTGTTTTCGGAAACCTGCAGACTCCCACCACTTATAAGGATGAAAATATGAGTTGTTAACTTTCAGCGTGCGACTTCTCAATGAAGATACTTGTACAAGGAATTTTTTTTTTTTTTTTTCTTGAACTATCAAAATTGCTTTGCAAAAAGATCAAAGAAGTTCAATCTCCATGTATGCATGGCCTGAAAGGTTTGCAACAATCGCAATATTTACAACCAAACCAAAAAGCAAAAACTAGACCCAAAGATAGAAAATTGAGGATTAAAAGGACTAAATAATTATTATTCTTGTTATCCATTTTTTTTTTCTTAGTGAAAATATTAGAAAGATATTATAATTAATGGTTTTAAGTTAGATCCTTTGTAAGTATACCCAACAGAAACTGCGGTGTATTCTCTTTCCATTCAAGTAAGAGGAAAGAATACATATTTATTATATTTTGAGAGTACTGAATAATCACTCGATGATTACACCCATACTCAAAGCATTGTAATCTTGGAGCAACACCATGTTTTATCTGACTTAATGCATTTGTTCTCTCTGTTTTATAATGTATATATGTACCTTAGTCATTGTCTTCTATTATATTTCAACATTTCATATGCTTATTTATTTTATTTTTTTGGGTGTGTGTTACTACATTGTATGTGTCAAGGCATATAAAAGTGATATTTTTTATTTTATTTTATTTATCTAAAGTCAATCCATTTGTATACATTTTATATTTTCTAAAACTATTGTTATATTCTAATGTGTAATCTTTAATTTATTTAGCAAAAAAAATAAAATTAATTGCTTAAAGAATATTTAATTGTTATTAATATAATTTAAGGTCTAATGACACATAATCTAATGAAATAAAACATTCAATAAAGCTACGGACACAACATTTTCACAACAATTTTATAACAATTATGAGTTTTCAAATTATGAATGGTAAATAATAAAGTGCTATAAGTGGTGGGTCCAGATGAGAACTAATAAAAACTTGCCAACTCAGTTTTGTTGTGAAAATGTTGTGTCTATAGCATTGCTCTAAAACATATGTCTTATCATTTTGTGGATTTTACAAATCTTAATATATTTAGCTTGGCCCCTTCAATTTAATTTTTTTAATTATTTTTTTTTAATCTGTCACCATATAAAGCATCATGATAGATTTAGCTTGGCCCCATATCTTTTTTTCCCTTTTCCACAAATGTTAACGATAGTTTGGTTTTTTATTTTTTTAATTACAATTAAAGTTAGTTAGGATTAGCCATGGTTAAATTTGTTGAGTTATTGGTTTTAAATGAGGTGACACATTCTAGACCCAAAGAGTTAATTCAAATAAATTTTAGCCTTAAAATGGACACTTTCCATTTCAAAGTGAAATAGAGAGGATTCCAAACCTTAGATTTAATTCAAATAGATCCTAACAATAAAATGGACACTCTCAATTTTATCAGATCCTTCATTATTAGATTTAGATATACCGTTCTTAATTTTCTTCTTTTAGTCTTCCCCAAACCTATCTATATTTTCCTGTTTATTTGAGGATAAAATTAAATAAAATGATTAAGAGAGAATATATATATATATATATATATATTATAACATGCAATCTAGCTAAAACAAATTAAAGCCCAGCATCCAAGTGGTGTCAAGTAACATCACCAGAGATTGTAAAACAATTTGTACGTCAAAAAGGTATACCATGTTTTTTTTTTTTGGAACCTTAGAAAATTTTCCACCACTTTGAAGGATGAAGATGTGACTAATTTAGTCGATCTGTAACTTTTCAAAAAAGATTACTTGTACAAGAGAAAAAAAAAATTCTCTGTTTTCACTCTTAACGCTACTTTGAGCAAAGAGATCAAGAGAGTTTAATCTCTTTACATGAAAGGCATATTGGATTTAAGATATTTGTATAAAACATGATTTCTTTGCTAGTGTCACAACATTGTGATAATGGTATATCTAAAGTATATATCAATTTTCTTTTTTTGAGAAACGAAAAAAAGTCCTTTTACATTTTAGTAATTACCTTACTTAATTCAAAAATGCATTGGTTAATGATTCTCAATACACGGACACACAATAGAAAATCTTAAAATCACTCAATTTTCATTTCTTAATTGATTCTGGCCAGTTAGCTGACCAAAATCCCCTCACCCACCCCCGCGACTCTTGTAAGGTTGTGCCTATAAAAGAAACTCCTACTCCATCAACACCCCCCCCCCGACTCTTGTATTGGCCAGTTAGCTGACCAAAATCCCCTCACCCACCCCCGCGACTCTTGTAAGGTTGTGCCTATAAAAGAAACTCCTACTCCATTTCTTTTCTTTTCCTTTTAATAGTTACTTCGCAAAATCTAGGATTGATATACACTTTGTTTGGAGAAAAAAAGAGGGAAGAAAAGAGGAGAGAGGAAAAAAGTGGAGAGAAAAGGGAAGAAAAAACCAGGGGGAAAAGTGGTGGGGCCGGGATTTGGGCCTACAAAAAATTTTGCCCCCCTTTTTTCCACGTTGTTTACTTTTTTATTTATTTTTTAAAGAGCAACTTTGTTGACTTCTTTTTCTATTTTTTTTTTTTTTTGTTATAACTGTGACTTTGTTTTAATTAAAAAATTTACTTCACTATTATTCTATATAATAGGAATATAATATAAAAAAATATAATAAGAATATTATAACAAATTCATATAAATTACTATTTTCATCCTCTCATTTTCTTACTCAACCAAAATTTTCTTTCTCAATCAAATAAAGGAAAATATAAATCTTTTTTACCCTCCTAACATTTTCTATATTTTCTATCCTCCCACTTTTTTTTTTCTTCTCCCATACAAAGAGACCCTTGTAGTATAGTTGAGAATAAAGGTAGTAAGAAAGAGTCTTCTGTGTTTTTTGAGTCCCTTTTTTTGTTGTTTTACTTACACAGTTACACTCTCTTTCTTTCTTTATGTAGACACATACAAATAAAATAAAATAAATACTATAAAAATTGTAGAGTACAACATGTGATCTAGCTAAATCAAGGCCGAAGGTGCTAAGAGTTTTAAGTATCATGATCAAAGATCATAGACCAACTGTATGTCGAAATTAGTGGATACTAAAAAACATTGCATACCTTGCTATTTCTTTTCAGAATCTTGCAAATTTTCCAACCACTTTGAAAGATGGAGATGAGAGCAGCTAACTCGAGTCTCAAGTGACGAGCAATGAGATGGGCTTAGTTAGATCTGTAAGTATTCATACTACTTTCTTAGATCTTAACATGGTTAAGTATAATTCCATTATAAGATATACGATTCTTACCTTTTGAGATCTTTTGAGTCCCCTTTTTTTGTTTCACTTATATTCTCTCTCTTTCTTTCTTTCTTTCTGTAGACACATAAAAATAAAATAAAATAAGTAAGATAAAAATTGTAGAGTACAACATGCGATCTAGCTAAATCAAGGCCGAAGGTGCAAAGAGTTTAAGTATCATGATCCAAGATCATAGCGCAACTGTACGTTGAAGTTAGTGGATAATAAATATTTTTGCATACCTTGCCTTTTCCTTTCAATATCCTGCAAGTTCTCCAACTACTTTGAAAGATGGAGATGTGAGCATTTTTCTCTACTTTGGCCTTTAAAACTGCTCAGACATGAAGTCAAGAGAATTCATGTGAGGTTTTACCGCCAACAACAAGTCAACAACAAAGCAAAGAAAAAAACCGGTGACCGACTGTTTAATCGGGATAACTGGTAACCAGACCGATCCAACCAGTTCTAAAGTTGAACGAAATGAAGGAGAAAAATAATGGTGGAGAAATGGCACCGAAGTGAAGAAAGAAAAAGTGAGAGAGAGAATCAGAGAAGTGAAGTCGCCGGTGAAAAGAATTTGCAACACATATTGATGTAAGATTGATTCTTGAATTCCTTAAAGATGTTGTTCGTGTTCAGCAATGTGGGAAGTAGGAGAGCATTCTGATGGTTTTATGGTTGTTTACAAAGAATTGGTTAAATCATTAAATAGAAGATAAAAAGGAAAATGAGGAGATAAGGGTGCAGTGACATTTTCTTATTGGCTAGTGGGATTTCCATGAAATCTAATTGGCATGGGATTTCATTAAAAATACACGTTACCCACCACCTAAAGAAACCATTGGCCCACTTTCTAATAAACCCCATGCAATTCATTTTCTTTAAGCCTAGCTCTTTTCATTTTGAACCCATGCCAAGCCCACTTGCTAAACTTCAAGTTGTGAGTACCCATTATATTTTGTAATATTAATATGTTTGGTTGTAAGTTTGTTGTTTTTATTTTCTTAACATAAGATATAAAAACTCACATAAAATTTATTAAAATGTTTTAGATGTTTTTTCAATAAATATTTTTATTTAATTTTAAAATTATTAATTAAATTAATTATGACATCACTGGTTCTACTAGTGATCCGATCCCGATTGGACCAATAAACCAAGAACCACTCTCTTTTCTAGTCCTTTGATCGGTCCGGTTTTTAAAACCATGGTATTTGGTCATCTCCAAATTAAATGAACTCTTAAGAGTTTAATTTAAAGCTTGAGAAAAAGACATTGATGGTGGAATTGGATGAAGCCAACAAGTTAGGTAAAAGTAGTCCAAACAAAATATTATTTCTATTGGAATTAGGTAAAAGAAGAATGATAGAACTCACACATTGTGCATTGCACAAGACAAGCCAACAAAACCCAAACAAATTATCTTAGAAAAACATAATGCCAATGGTGTTAGATAAAAATAGAATGATGAAGCGCAAGATTCCCATGGATGAGCAATTGCTCCCTTAATGCTTCTTGAAATTAGGACGAAACTAAGCAACAAGAACTTGGAGTAATGCAGAGTTGAATTGCAACAACTAAAGAAGTCTAGAAGCAAAAAGAAAGACGAGGTGAAACAAGATGAAATTGTTAATGAATATAATTGAACTTGTCATGTCATAAGACTGATATACACTATCTTGCATTCAGTTTACTTTAGTACAATAGTTCATTCCTTGAATTTAATGTAAAAAATTATTGAAGAATGTAATCAGAAGAAAGGACTCAATAAATTGTCTTAATATTCTAATTCTTGTCTCATTTCAAGCAATATCTGTTCAAAATAGATTAGGCCAATTAGTTTTATGTGAATAACTATTTTATGTGTTTGATAAAATGTGCACATCAAAGGCCTCCTAAAATAATTGAACTTACTGCAAGATGACATTAGTATTTAAATTATGTAAGCATAATCTAATCCTTAAGTCTTAAGTCTGAACTCACCTAGACCACGTGTACTATACACAAAGCTGGATAGCACACACAAAAAAAATACGTAATAAAAAGGATCAAGAAGGGTGATATGGTCATTTGATCCCACACGTTCACGGACATTCTTTAGAAAGCGAAACACAAAAATTCAGTCACTCATTAAGCAAAGCATCAAAGATTGGGACCACATTCATTCCAGTTACGGGACGTAAGTATTTCCCCAAAGATTGATTTCATTTGCTGAGGGACCAAAATCATGCTACCAAACCTAATCCTAACGGTCACCTTATTAATCTCACTGACTGTCACAACCGCCGACTACCTTCGACCTCAGCCTCGTGAAACTCTACATTTCCAGTGGTGCCCCAAATCCAGCAGGTAACATTATCATCTCTCTCTCTCTCCAGTTTTACCATTTTTTTGATTTTATGTTATCTGGGTCGGATCTTATATACACACATGTATGTATTTATATGTATGTGTTTGATTGGAAAGTGTAAATATAAATTTTAATACTTTTTGGGAATGGACTAAACTAATACAAGTGGGAAGATTCTTGATTCAATTTCTTTTTTGGACCTTTTAACATTGAAAGTTTTAATTAAATATATGATTGTATGAAGCTTAATGAAAGCTTTTCTTATAGTATTGAATACTTTAAATACTGAAACTTTTTTTGAAAAAAGTTGAATTTGAATTGGCATTTTTATTGTCTCTGTAATATATTATTCTCTGTTTTATGGGATAGTTTTTGCTTCCTTGAAAATTCCAACTTCACGAATATATGAATTTGAGGAATCTAAACCTTTTGTTTTGTTTTGTTTTTGGCGCTTCATTTGTCTATGTTTTATAGCTTAGTGGAATTGAGTATTTACTTGAAGATACAAATGAGGAGTAAATTAGGAGGATTTTTTTTTCTTGTTATAGAACAGAATTGGCATGAAGTATTGTTATGACAGTAAAGCTTTTTTCGACTGTGAAAACCATCTAGTGTTTGAAACTAAAATGTGATTACCACGATACTTTATGGCATAGGTTCTTGGGTTTGTAGGAAGCATGAAGCCTTATTGGACTGACTTACTGATTGGCATGTGTATGGTAGTCTGTTGAATTGGATTGAAAATTATGAGTTCCTGAATGTTGTGAATGCCGATAATTGATTACTGTCATGTTGTTATGAATTTATTTTGATTTGATCCGATTTGGTTATCTTTTGCATTGGCAAATAGGTTTTGTGAATTCTTTTTACATGAATACTTTTGCTTTGGATAATTGGTTTTCGTGACATTTGGTTTTTATTATATATTTGCACTTTTGTAGCTCTTGTTAATTATTGAGCTATTGAGGTTTAGTTATGGTTGAAATTTAGTTTAAAGTACTTTTCTGTGCAAATGCCTATTGTAGGTGCACATCTCTTTGGCTGGAGACGAGTACATGCGAGTGACATGGGTCACTGATGATCAGTCTTCTCCTTCAATTGTTGAGTATGGGACATCGCCTGGGAGATACAGTTCTGTAGCTCAAGGAGAAAGTACCTCTTATAGTTATCTATTCTACTTCTCCTTCAATTTCATTAATTTTTGAAGAACTCTGCCACAATCCACCTCTTTGGAAAATTTGGAAGTGGGTCATAATAAGAAATAAAGTCAAATAAATGAATAGATAAGGGGTAAACCTCAAGGAGAAAAGCTTAAATTTTGTTTCTTTAATGGTATGATCTTTCTTAGCAAAAAAAAAAAAAGAAGCCTTAATTCAGTTTCTCTAAGGGCAACTGAGTTCTTAGATTGAGTGAAAAGATTGGAGATGGCTGGAATTTGGATCTCCATTGCAGCTAAGATTGTAGAGTATCTAGTGGAACCAATCCTTAACCAGTTTGATTATCTCATTAATTTCAATGACAATGTTGAGGATCTTACCAAGCAAGTGGAAAAGCTGGAGGCTATAAATTTGAAGGTAAAGCAATTAATTGAGATTGCAAGAAGGAATGCAGAAGACATCAAACTGGATGTAGAGAGGTGGCTATCAAATTGTAGATGAGATCATTCAGTGTCCCAAGATCAAGGTACACTTTCAATACATACCCCTTTGAAATTTTTGGATATTCCCGGGTGGATGCTTATGAAATGTTGTCAAAGGAAAGAATTGTCATGTTTATTTATTTATTTTTAAATCTTTGTTATTCATTCATTCATTCCCTGCTTTATGTTTCAATTGCAATACATGGTAGATGTTCACAAAGACTTGCTTTTGGCTATTGTTAGTAAGCAATTGAGCTGTATGCAAAACAGTTGGAAAATTAAATTACAACACATACTCTTCTAGTCAAGGCTCATCAATGTAGTTTTATTTCTGAAAAAGATTTTGGCATAAATTTTAGAGAGTTCCATTTGCTGCTTTTGTCTTCTTATGGTACAACACTCGGTGAAATTAAAATCAGAGATACAATCTGATGCGTTGAATTTATTTTTTAAATGGATCAGACTCTATAAAACATTTCCATAGTGATTACCAATGGGGAAGTGCAGGTTTCAAATCTAAAAAAGAACAGGCTGTGGAGCATGAGACATCTTGCATATCATGATTGATACTGAAGCAGTTGAAGAACATTGGAAAAGTCAATTTACAGAAAACCTTTCAATTGACCCCAAAATATGTGTATCGACAGTGCTATATTTTCCCTGTGATGCAACTGTGGGTGATGAATCATTATTCTAGAACAATTTTCAATTAGAATATATTAAGAATATGCTTGAGGTATGACTTATTCACGAGTGCAATAATCCCATTTTCGTGAACAGCTTTTGTGTGATTTGGGTTTTTGATTTTTAGTTTATTGTTATTATGTTGTTAAGTCTCTAATGCAGTTGTTATAATTCTCAACTAATAAAGTCATTGGATTTTTTGCAGGCCCGTTCTCCTATCGTTGCAAATATAGAACACTATGATCCTGTTTTCATCTTATGCTTTCCAATTCATAGTCCGTCATTGGGGTTTACTGGTTTAGGCTTGCTTGCAGTTGCATTTTGTTAGCATGTCTTCATCAACTTAAAGGTTTAGGAAATCGGGTTATGAAACTCTTGGGATGCCTAAGCATGTGTTAGAGTTGATGCTTTATTCAGTATAATTGCTTGTTTCTGGTACATGGTTCTCTTCTACTTCTTTCCACTCTCCAATTTATAAAGGTAAGATATTTAGGCTCCGTTTGTTTCACCGTAAAACGTCATTTGGAAAACAACTTATTTTCCAAATAACATTTTCTGGAAAACTGACTCATTTTCCTGTGTTTGGTAGCGACCTTGAAAATAATTGGAAAACGTTTTCATGTGTTTGGTACGCACAAAAAAATCATTTTCCAAAACACAATTTTTAGAAAATGTTTTATGGTGTTTGGTATATACATTATTTTCATAATCCACAAACATTATAATTTCATGCTTCCATAATTCAAAAAATCAATCATACTTCTCATAAACTTCATAAATCTATTCGCAGAAAGCCCAAATTACTTTTTTTAAGCTTTGGCAAGTACCTTATCAGAAAAAAAAAGAAAAAGAAAAAAAAAAAGGCTTGCTTCAGAGAAAAACCAATGACAAGCTATGATGAAACAGACTACAAAGCAAGAAACATCTATTTTTTCAGTCCTATATTTTTTTAAAAAACTATAGGACTACAAAACAGATTTAAAAACAGACTACTAAACAGACTACAAACCAGATTTAAAGGGTATGCCTTACACTTACAGTCCCAGACCCATCCCTCCTACTTCTTCTCAAATATTGCCTTAACTTGTTGGGAATTGGGGGAAGAACAAGAAGAACAAATATAAAAATATTGACTTTGAGGTGTGTGGAATCACCATCTTTTAAGACAATATTTGCCTCCACTCCTAAAGAGTTTGTTAATGGGTTCCTAGAAAATTATCTTCAGAATACAATAAAGTATAAATTTTAGTATAACAATTTTGAATAATTCTATGAAATTCCATAGCCCCACATTTCGCATACATTGTCAAAAGAGCCGTTGAAAGTAACACATCAGGTTCAATCCCATTATTTTTTAGACAAGAATGAACCCATTTGCCTCTGTCAAGGCTCCCCAAGTTCGCGCATGCAGTCAGGACACTCACAAGGGTAGCCTCATTTGGCTTAGCCTCTCCTCCTTCTATCATACTATCAAACAATCTCAAGCATTCATTGGAATCCTTACTCCGCACATAAAGTGCCAACATCATATTCCAAGAAACCACATTCCGCAAAGGCATCTGATCAAAAAAATAACGAGCCACCAAAACATTTCCAATCCTAGCATACCCATCAATCATACAATTCCAAGAGACAACATCTCGAGTTGTCATTCTCACAAACAACCCTTTTGCTGCCTCCATATCCCCAATCCCAACATACCCTGAAATCATAGAATTCCAACTAAAAATGTCTCTCTCATTCATTTCATCAAAAAGCTCACGCGCAATACCAACTTCCCCATTCTTCATATACCTGTCAATCATCGTATTCCAACTCACCAAATCCCAGTCAGGCCCTGCATCAAACACCATCCGAGCATCCCCAATCCTCCCACAAACCGAGTACATATGAATCAACGAGTTCCTCACAAACAAATCTGACTCAAACCCGAATTTCACCACCCGGGCATGAGCCTTTTCCCCTTCTCTCAACGACCCAATGTCCGCGCACACCTTCACCAAAAGTGGAAAAGTATAATGATTAGGCGAAACCCATTTCCCAACCATTCTTCCATAGTAACCCCAAAACACTACACGGGTCATTGGAATTCACATAGCTTTTCATAATAGTATTACACATAAAAGCATCAGGTTCATCAAGGCAATCAAATACATAAACGGCATGCGACACGGTGAGGGAAAAAGAGCAGAGTTAGAGGAAGAAGGTTATCTGGGCAAAGAGTGGTGGTGATGGCAGAGAGCGCCAAGGTTAGGGTTTGGTTTCTTTGCTCTCTCGCGATTGAGCAACAGAAGAGAGATAGAGCTTGAGAAAAGAGAGAGGGCTTGAGAAGAGAGAGAGCTACAGAGAAAGAGAGAGATAGCATGAGAGAAGAGAGAAGAGAGAGCTTACTGATGAGAGACTGAGAGGCACATGAATGAGAGTGAGGATGCTCTGTTTAGAGTGTTTTACGGAAAACTTGGGCGTAAAACAATTAGAGGTAAAATAGTGTATTTTTTTTATCAATTTTCCATTGACCAAAAGATGGTTTTCTGTTGACCACATTTTCTAGTACAACCAAACACCGAAAAACATGTAAAACATTTTACAACAAACGTTTTACGGTGAAACAAACGGAGCCTTTGGAAGAAAACTATAGCTTTGTAAGGAAACATTAAGACTTGTTGAAAAAATGGTTTGATTAGGCATGCTTATACTTTAATGAAATGGAAGGAATGCATGATATAAAGCATGATATTCTATTGTTTTGATTACCCTAACTATGTCAACAAAATCGGTGCTAGGTTGTGGTTTTGGGACTCCCTACATGATGGGCCAGGTCAGATACTAATATATGCTTTGGAGATTCTCAATACTCTTTTACTAAAAAAATAGGGCTTATGAAAGTAAAATCAGTCCTATAATGACTCTGTTTCCTAGAGCATAGTTCACAATAACACCTGACAAAAAAAAGTCCAAATTTCTGTACTCAGAATATTCTGTTCATAAGCTGATCCCTTGATGTATTTGCATCTCTTCAAACTTCTCATTTTCCCTTAACCATTTCCCTTTCTTATACGCAAGTTAAAAATGTTAGAAAATAGTGTATTACAAAAATTTTACACAGTACTGCAAGTTCACAATTGTATTTGTTCCATCTCATGATTTAAGATGTGTCTTATGAGTTTCTATTCCCTCTATCCTAGACACCTGTCTCATTTCTCTTTCTTTGGTATACATTTAATACTATTTGCCTATGTAGTGTGATCTTTCTCTCTTGTGATAACCTTACAATCCTAGATTAGTTGGTTCTTCTACCTTATTGTGAAGAAAGATCTTACTTGAATTCAAATTCTTTCTGCTCTTATGAGGTCACACATATTCAGATATCATTTGGAAGTTTGAGTTTTGTATCTGAAGATCATAGCTAAGTTAACATTCTTGAATCTGTATTGATATTCCCTGTGTAGCATCTACTCTTGGTGTTTACACCATATTGATATTCCCAGTGTGCCATCTACCCTTAATAATTTTTCCCTCCCGATCATTTAAGCATATTCCTGTACATGTTCTCCTTAGGCATTATTTGAATGTTTTGTTTCTATAATTTCTAAAAAATGTGTTGTGTGTGTTCATTTTTCCCCACTTGAGGTGCATACGTGCTAATTTATGACCATCCGACTTGCTCTTGTACTAACTTGTATTGTGCATGTCCTGGGTCTGAGAACCTTTCCTATTCAGTGCATTTGGTACTTATATACCATGCATGAAAATATCAGAAATAGGTTGAGAAATTGTTCCATAAGGTAGTTTTTGGTGTGGAGAAGCGAAGATTATGGATTAAACTATTAAGAGGCAGTTTACTTCAAGTTAATAGTATTGCCGGCTTAAAGGATGAATAATATAGGTTTGAGGTATTTAAAAAAGATATCTTGGCCCAAATTCTAGTGATTAGAAATTATAAAATGAAATTGATTATACTGGATCTGTGTTAATAAGCTTAAATTGGATAGCTGGACAATGCTGAGTTGAGTTTGGTTTGATTGTTTATGTACACGGTTTCTGTACACCACCGTTAACAGACACACACTAACACTACTGCTAATAATATGTTCTCATTAATTCTGTGCCCTTGCAATTTTAATTAGAAATTCTGACTAGTAGTTGACAGATATTGTATGTATTGTTGCATATTATGTCAAGTGGCCTATGAAATTCTAATAATAATCTCATCTGTTTTCTGTATATACCGATTTCTTGTTTTTTGAAATTCCAAGGGTTTCAACTTGAACTTCATTGAAATATGTTGGTGTTATTCTTATCACCATCATTATCATCATAACCATAAAACATCATCTATTCTGTTATTATGGTGATATATGATTGTTTTACAAAATAATTGCAATATTTCCATGTCCACACCATAGAGTACGCTGTCTTAACAGCTCAATCAAACTACAATTATACTGCTTATATAAGCTTGTCTACAATCTGTGCTTTTTGAATGAATAGAATGTCAGTTGTAAATGTTAGTAGTAGTATTTTTTTCCCCCTTCCATTAATTCTCTCTCGTTTGAATTTAGGTTGTCAATGATGTTATTTCATCAAGAAACATTACTGAGTAGTTGCAAAAAGATGCCCTTGAGCTCATGGAACTTTCATTGCCTATGTACAAATTGTTAATTGGTGGTTTGACACATTCATAATGGAAATTGTCCCATTGGTTAACCCATTTGTAAATAAAATGATATCAACATTGATGATATCATTGAAAAGGAAAACATACAAGCCACAATTTTCTCTTTCAATTGAGGGTCTATATCAAATATATTAGGCTGTTGATTTCAAATATATATATTAGTTTGTTAAATGTGTATATATATGTTAATGTGCATATATATGTTAATGTGTATATATATTACAAATTTTCCAACTTGTTAGTTTTGGATACCCAATTATGGGTTCCTGATGCAGGACAGCCTTGGTATCCTTAATATTAAGAAGCTGCCTTGCGTGGCGAGCATCTGGTGGGGGAGGGGTAGGAGAAAATAAATGTGAGGTTGGGGTTGATTGGATGAGGAGAAAAGATCTTACTTGTGTAGATTTAAGTGGAGAAATTCTTGGAAAGTTTTAGTAATAAATCAGAAAGTGCCTGGTATTATACAGATTCAGGTTAAGAAGAATAGAATATGAGACTGATGGGAAATTTAGTGAGAAAGAAATTACAGGTTGTAGAACCACTGAGTAAAGAGAATTAATAGAGAGAAGTAGGGGAAAGAAGCAAATGCTAATAACTGTAGCAAAAAAACTCAAACTTGAGTTAATTTTCAATATTACCATGAGTCCATGACAATATGCTTCTATATTATGATAGAACTTGCTTCATTGGAACCACTGCATTGTAATAATCTTGCTTAAAATACTTGATGGTAAAGTAAACCCTGTAAGCTACTTCTAAGCTAGTCACTTTTAAGTTGCTTCCCTCTAAAGTACTTAGAGTTAGTAATTCTAGGACGATGAACATCTAATACTTGACTAGTGAGGACTTCCCGTGTACTAGGGTTGCACCCCTTTTGCGCTTTTCTTTTAATGGATTTTTATTACATTTAAAAAATTGCTTGACTAGTGAGGAAAGTATTGATAATCATAAGCATCCTACATTTCAAATTTGATATTTTTCCTGACAAATCTCCAATATAAGCTGCTAGATAGCATCCACATTGACTGTCTAAGCTGGCTGCACTTATGGTTTTGTCCCCTTGTGTGGCTGGCCAACCATAGGGTATCAATAGCTCTGCTATCCCAATATTCCCTACGTATTTTTTGCTGGCTTTGGTTTCCAGAGTATACATTTTTTGTTCAGCAATCCTAGGGGTCCATCTTTTCCTCATACATGTTGAATACTTAAGCTAGTGCATTAATGTAGCTGCCTATCATGCGTTGTCTATCATAATTTCATTGTGCTGTGAGTAAAAAAATAAATGATATATTTTTAACAGAGAATACCCTCCTAGAAACAGCCAATGTTTTTGAAGTTCCTAGGTTTAGCCAATCCCTTGTAGCTGGAATGAGAATAAGATGAGTTAAAATGTCTGAAATTTGTTCCAATTTTAAAGAGATTGAAGAGTTCATTGTCACAAATTAGGCCAGCATGAAATGTTGTAATTATTAAGGTTGGTGTTCATGTCCACCGAAGTTATAGGCTATGACTTTCTCTTCAAATGAAAAAAATTTGAAGTGGATGAGTTTGATGTAATTAAATGTTATATACACAAATGTTTTTATGATTAGATATTTATTTATTTTCCATTTTGGGAAAATATAAATTTCCTGCCTTTTAATATTATATTTCTGTAGAATCTAGATCAGATATCTTCCAAGGTCATAAGACCTTGGTGGCATCACTGTGTTCAAAGACATGTTGCCCTGCTGAAGCTAATCCTGCCTTGGGATGGTAATGCATCTTGTCTTCTAACTTTTTTTCTTTTTCCCTTCTCAATTTTCTATTCTGTGAACAAGATGTGGAATAAAGGGTATTTGATAATTACTTTGGAAGTAAACGTGGTATTTACAAATGCCAATGTTATTTGAGACTTGGATTTGTTAATTCTTATTATTGGTCATGTAATGGCCAAGTCTTCAACACACCTTCATTTGTTTTTAGATGGTATACATTTCACGCTTTTGAAGACAAACTATTGTTTTCTCATAATCTTTTATTCAAAAGATTCTAAATGTTCATTTCAATTTGTTTTTATTTTTGCTAAATATTCAAAAAGATTCTAAATGTTCATTTCAATTTGCTGAATTATAGCCCTATTGTCATTTCATTCCCAATAACAGTTCTAGTGACATGGAATTTTTCATAATAGTTAACATGGTCTGGTGTGAATGGTGCATAATATAAATAGTGTTAATGATAGGTACATGTGAAAGTAATGTTACTCCAAAGCTAACTTATCACCTTAGCAAAATGTGAAAAATTTAGTGTCTAGCATTGTTCAATAATTAAAAACACATCATCTATCAAAAAATTAGACACACATCAAATAATTTATTTTGTTTCTTGGCTTGACTTGCAGGAAGAGTAAAAGTACAAAAGAACAATGAAAGTAGCAAAATCATGCTTCAACGATTGCAATGTACCAAGAAAATAAATGCAACGCAAATGAGGGCCTAAATACAAATAGCACCGAAAAGAAGTAGCACCTTCATGAGTCCACTGCAATGTGATTGACCGACCACCTAATGTCAATGTAAAAATCACAAAGGTTTTGTCCTAAATCGAACAACAAGAAAGGGAAAACACAAACAAGAAGATAGTCATATTCGTATGTTCCTGGTTTGCTTACAGCACGCCATTCGGATGAGAATTATAAGCATACTTTGTTTTGATCTTTGACATTCCTCTTTCCAATAACAATATAGCTTACTCCGAGACATCATCATCATTCGAACATCCGAGTCATCATCCCATCTGATTTCAATAAATTATAATCCGATCATCCAATTCCGAGTCATCATTGTCTGCGACGTCACCCTCATCCTTGTTGGGTGGCTTTTTCATAGGGTCCAAAACCACTGAAGAATTTGTTGAGAATCCAAGTCATAGTCCGCTCGTCTTCCTCATCTACCTGGGGTACCTGCACAACCATTAATTGAAGAATGATAACAATCTACTATTCTGGCAAAGCAATAAGAAAAACATTAATATATAATAAAATTTGTCCCAACTACGTTTTGTTCTATGGCTTATCTGTATGGACATATATATAAGTCTTTATAAGACAGGATAGTGTTATTAATCAAATATTATTATTAGTAGTACTACTAGTAATTGAGTGAAAATAAAAGTAAAAACTGCAGGATAGTGGGTACATACCTCTCCGTTTATATGTACACTTTTGTTTGGAGTACGAGTAAATTTTGTGGTCATGTTAGGACACCTTTGCACTTTTAAGCTGTCCAAGATTGGCAGTATAGCACGATAGTTCCTTGGGCAGAAGTTGACAAGGCTTGGTAGTCGTTCGAGTGATACGTCTATTATCTGAGGGAGGCTTACATCTTTCTGAACTACAATGTCTCCTTTCATCTTCATTTGCAAATACTTCCGCTAATTGAGAGGCTTCTTTTACTATGAGAATAGTTAATCTTAAAAGACTGCCGGCCATGGTTATGGGGAAGAGATATTTCAATTTATTGCACCCTTTGACGTTGACAATTTCCAGTTTAGGAAAGTATAAAGGCTGAAGATGATTCTCTGATAAGATCTGGTCTTCTTCCTCTTTAGCAATTAGATACTCCAATTCATCACAGCTTTTTATTACAAGCCATTTCAAATTCTGCAGGCTTCGAGCAAGAATAGGTGTGAAAAGATGTTTCAGTTCATTACAACCGAACACTTCTAATTCTTCAAGATTGTTAAGATTTAGATATTGGGTTGGACCCTTCCATATACACCTCAGTTCAAGTAGATCGTGCAAAAAGATTTTCTTTAACCTTGGGAGCAACAGATTTTGTTGTTCTCCTTCTCTAGTAAGAAGTCCTTCAAGCTTAAACACCTCTTGCAATTCTCCACAATTTTTAATTTCCAATTCTTCCAAAGTTAACAAACGTCCTTCCATCAAAAGGACTGAAAGTGCATTGCAATCGTCCCCATACAACGTCTGTAATTTTTGACATATACCAATTTTATTCAATCCACTAGATTTAAATATAGCTTAAAATGAATCAACTTTAAGAAATGTGTTTGGTGTCATTATAAGGATGAGTATTAAAAATGAAATGACATGGTTCAGATGTTTCAAAATTTGTGTGTAATGATGTTGGTTGGCCAAAAATTTCTCATTTGTTTTTTATTTCCCTTAATTTGTATGAGATTTCTATTTTTTTTTTTCCTATTAGTTTTTTAACTTATTTGCTCATGTAATTTTTTAAAGTGTAATTTTTAAGGTAAAACTATACTTTAAGTCTTTAACCAACTTTTAGCAAATAAATAAATAAGATTTCAGAGAAAAACAATTACATTCAAACACTCCTAATAGATGTGGTGCACATAATTTAGAGAAGAAAGTAACGTGGCCTTTTAATTTAGAAACTTTTTGTCAAGATAACTACTCACAAAAAAGGAAGCCATTATCATTACCCAAAACTAAAAATAAAAACGACCATTGACCCATGGAAATTTGACCCAAAAGTGGCTTTTATGTTCCATTATAAGGTGGGGTTAGAAATCAAGTTGTTGTACATGTTGATACTTGACAGTGAAAATAGAATATGATCTAAATTCTAAATTTAAAAAAATTTCAATTAAAAATGAACTTTTATTTCACGTGAATCATTATTAATTAAAAAGTAATAGAAATTCATATAAGTTGTGACTAAATCTTATAAAAAAAAAAAACCTTCAATATGTAATTATAAGACTTATACTACACTATAGGAAAGTTGTGAAATTATATAACAATCAGTCATTTAGTTATTATCATTAAAACATTCACAATAAAAAATTTATACCCTGCACCTTATGGTTGTGGAAAGTGGATGCCATCTTCTTTTTATATATACACTTATTTGTTTTTTCTTCTTATGTCTTGTAGTGCACTACAAATACGTTAAAAGAATAAAAATAGTTGCTAAGGGAAACTTTATTACCAAAAGTTTGAAAAAAATTGAAAAATTACTACTTCGATTTAAATTCCATTACCAAGAGTTTATAAATATTTAAAATAAGTTTGATTAGTTATTTTATATTATTTTAATTGTCTACTCTAATTTTTTTGTTTTAATAAAAAAGTTAGGTCTTATACATCATGCTTATACTATGCGGCTTCGATGTTAGTTTTAAAAATTGTATGACATATAGACCGGCTCAATACATTTTTGGCCTAAGCGATAATTTTAAGTGAGGCCTTATTGAGGAACAATAATTCATATTTTAAATGAGGAGCTAATTTTGAGTATAGGTGTGTGTAGGAGTTTCAAAACGCATATGGAAAAATCTAAACAATCTAAAATAAAAAGTAAGATAAAGTAAAATGTAAAACCTACTAAATTGAGATTTTAATTTATTAACTAGAGAGAAAGTCAAGGGACACAACTTTTGTGCCACAAATTTTGCAACAACTTTGAAATGGCAAGAAATGAGTGAGGGACCATCACATTTAAAAATATAGGATTTAGTTTATCATAATTGTCATAATGTTAAAACTATAGGGATTTTTTTTTTTTTTGCTTTTTTTTTTTTTTTTTTTTTTTTCTTATTCCCAAAAATTTTATTAGTTTATTATTGATTTTTTTTTTTTTTCCAAAGATTATACTCTATTTTATTTTTATTTTTTTGGGGGCCTTGGGCAATGGCCTAAGTCACCAAAGGGTTCAATCAGCACTGAAGACATACTTTCTCCACGTGACTCAAAATAAATACATTAAAAAAATAAAAACTCCAAGTATAGTGGGTTACCTCGCCATTTACACGCACATTTTTGTTTGAAGTAGGGGCAAAGCTCCTGGTCATGTTCAGACAACTTTGCACTTGTAACTTGTGCAACTCTGGCAGAATAGCATGGTAGCTCTTTGGGCAGAAGTTGAGAAGGCTTGGTAGTTGTACGAGTGTTATGTCTTTTAGTTTAGGAAGAGATAAATCTCTCTGAACTAATGTGTTTCCTTCATATACACATCCGAACACTTCCACTAATTGAGAGGCTCCTTCTATTTTGAGACTCGATAGTTCTAGAAGATTATGGGCGATCATCATCGGGAAGAGACATTTCAATTTGTTGCACTCTTTGACCTCGACAACACCCAATTTAGGGAAATATGGAGTTTGGAAATGTCTCCCTAATAAGATCCGGTCATTTTCATCTTCAACAATTAAGTGCTCCAATTTGTCACACCAGTTTATTTGAAGAATTTTCAAATTCTGCAGGCTTCGAGCAAGGGTGGGTGTGAAGAGATGTATTAGTTTCGTGCAATTCCACACATATAATATTTCAAGATGTTTAAGATTTATATGTTGGGCTGGACCCGTCCATATACACCTTAGTTCAAGCAAATTGTACAACTGCATTCTCTTCAACCTTGAGAGAAGCACATCTTTTTGTTCTCCTTTTCTATTAAGAAGCCCTTCAAGGTTAAACACCTCTAGCAATCCTCCACAATTTTTAATATCCAATTCTTTCAAATTTAACAAACCTTGCATCAAAATGACCGAAACAACATTCCAATTGTCCACATACAACCTCTGTAATTTCTGAAACAACACATGTACCAATTTCATTCAATCCAATGGACTTAAATATAGCTTAAAATGAATCAACTTCAAGAAATGTGTTCAGTGTCATTATAAGGATGAGAAGTACTAAAAATGAAAAGACATGGTGCACATGTTTCAATTTACAACATTCAAATTTGTGACTAATGACAATAGTTGGCCACAAATTTTCTCTTTTATTTTTTACTTTCTTAAATTTGTGTGTTTTCTCGTTTTTTTCTTTTAATTTTTTAACTTATTTTTTTATTTAGAGCATGGTTAGTTTTTAGTTCTTTTTTTTTTGCTAAATGCATGGTCAGTAACATAAAGGACCTAATATATACCATACAAAATTTGTATGTGTTTCATTCGGTAAAAATTTTAAAAAAATATTGTAAAAATATGGAAAAAAAACGGAAAAAAAAAAAAAAAAAAAAAAAAAAAAAAAAAAAAAAAGTATATTAAAAATTTGAAAAAAAAAATAAAATCAACTCAAAGATTTAGTAGAATACTTATGTTATCTTAATATAATTTTATAAGATGTTATAAAAATCAACTAATTAAAATATAGTAAACATGATTTAAAAAAAAAACACGTACATATGTGTAATATTTGATATAATAAGCGTATTTTACTAACTATAATTTAGAGTTTTTTAAAGTCTCATTATTTATTATTATTATAATAGATTTGGCATGGCTTCAATTAAAAGTATAACATTTTTTTTTTGTTTTTTTTTTTTTTATTTTTTTTATTTTTTTTTTAAGATATGGTAGTCCTAAGGTACAATGCACTACATGAAATGTTTAGTATTCCGACTTATTCAAAATTTAAAACACAGCCGATGCACAGGTTTTTATGAAAAAATGAAAAACAAAAAAAAAAAAGAGAGTAAAATATAAAGAATTACCTTTCCGAGAGTTTGCACATTCGCTTCCACATCAGCAAAAAATGACAACTCCATTTTAGGACAGTTCACCACGTATAGATTCCTCCAATGATGGCCAAACTAAAGAACCGTTTCCTCCATACAAACTGCCAAGCTCTATTAAGTTCTTTAGATATAAATATCTCAACTTAGATAGCACGATGTAGTTTTCATTCCTAACATCTCCTTCTCTTTCATGGCCAAATACTTGCTTTAATTGAGGAAGATCTTTTAATTCTAGACTTTCTAGTTGCAGAAGATCTCGACCAACTGAGATCGGAAACATATATTCCAGTTTTCTACAATTTCTTACCACAATAGTCTGTAATTCTGGGAGGCATATTGGTTGACTGTGACTCTCCAATATCATCCCCTCGTCCTCTGAAATTATTTGCTTCAGTTCATTGCAGTGCATAAGGCTGAGGTTTTTTAGCTTTTTCAGACTTTGAGCAAGAGACAGTGAGAAGAGACTGACCAATCTCGTGCATCTACCTAGGCTTAATAATGTGAGATTGCTGAGGACATTCTGGTCAGGCCCCTCACATATTGTTCTCAGACAGCTCATATCCCATAGATATAGTTCGACCAAATTAGCGAACATAACAGTATGATTTCCTCCAGTTGTATCAACGATGCATTCCATCTCACAAGACTCAATCTGAATATATTCCACGGTACGGAACAACACCTTAAATGCATTCATTGAGGAGGCATTCAAATCTTTAATTTTTAAGACATTTGAGTTTAATTTGATGAAAAAACTATAGTTGATGACTCCTAGCACTATGTTATATCTTTGCAAGTCTGGGAAAATAAAGCCTTGGGGTAAATGCTTCAAGTCCGACCACATGGAAAGCATAACCAACCGAGGTAATGAGTTCAACTCTGATACGTTCGCGTTGCTTATTTCTGTGCTTGTCCCTTCAACATCCCAATTCTTGAAGCTCTGCTTACCAATGATTAGTTCTTCTAGTCGGGATAATCTTTGTATCACATTTGGTGGAATTCGTCGCAGTTTATCACAACCTGTCAAATCTAGCATTCTTAAACTCTCCATTTCCCCTAATTCATTTGGCAATGCAATCATTCCACAGTTGCAAAAGCTTAGAGTCTCAAGTCTCTTTAGCTTTCCCAATGAAGAGAGGTTGTCACTGAAATCACAATTTTCCAAATATAGGCTTTGAAGATTTGTCAAGAATCGGAGTGATTGTGATGATAAGATTTTGGCTTCTAGTCTTAAAACCTTGAGACAATTCATCCCTTCAAACAATGTGTCAGAGATTTCTCTGACACCTTCATTTCTACCCAATAACAAAATGTTGAGTCTTGGACATACCAATTTATCAGGAAGTTGTTCGGTGTTGGAAGCCATCAAGGAGATTGCTGTGACACTTTCAAGGTTTATGTTCTTCTCTATACGAGTGCAGACTCTTAGCAATTCATTTTCCCCTTTGGATGCTATCCACAAAGCAACATCTCTAACCATGTCATGCATCTTCACAAATCCTTCTCCATTAAAACTTTTCAACAATAAAGAAGATTCTCTTATGTGATTAATTGCCACATGCACTTGTTTCCTTACTTTGTCAAGTGAGTTTACATCTTGATTATATTCCTCCAGCCCCATGGCATATCTACTTAACTCCTCAATAGAAATATCATAATCTTCAGGAAATAAAGAACACATTAAGAAACACAACTTGGTTTTGCGATTTAAATGATCGTAACTCCACTTAAGACAAACATAAGCATTGTTGTCTTCATCAACACCACATATCTCCACAAGTCTAGAATTTTTCAGTTCTTGTAATGCTACCTCCCAATCAGTGAGAGATTTTCTTTTTAGAGCCTTTCCCACAGTAACGATTGCTATAGGCAAACCTTTGCATTCTTCAACAACTTGTAGCACCACATCATTCAAGGCTGGGGAGTCATCAACTATACTTGCAGTTTTTTTAATCAAAGCCAATGATTCTTCATTGGATAAGAACTTTTGTAAGATCTTCTTTCGAACAATGCATTAAATCACATACATGCTCACTGCGTGTGGTTAGCAGAATTTTGCATTTCTCTTGATCTTCTCCAGATGGAATTCCAATATCTCCCAATTTGACATCTTTCCAAACATCATCCAAGATAATGAGGATCTTCTTCTCTGCCTGCTTTATTCTTAACCATATTCGCTTCGCTCTTCCACTGTCGCTCTCTTCACCAAGTTTCAAATCTAAACAATCTGCAATTTCACCTTGGATTTTTCTGATGTCTGGAGTCTGGGACACAGTAGTCATCACAATATCACTGAAAAGATCTTTGGCTTTCTTGCATACATCCATCACCAGGGTTGTCTTACCAACCCCTCCGAGTCCATGCAATCCAATCCTCTTACAATTATCATCACGTAATGCCTCCATAAGTTCTTCAAAAATGAATTTTCTAGATTGGAACACCTCATAATCATCATTGGATGAAAAGGTCACTATGTCAGGAAGTGGAGCACGGTGGAGTCAGTTGATTGAGGTCCCACCCTGCTGCTTCTTGGAACAACTTAGCTGCATTTGTTGTCTTCTTTGTGGCTTCCTTACCTAATTTGTATCGCCAAATCCAATCAGGACACCACCCCTTACAGCACATCTTGTTTACTTGTATTTGATTTTCCAGAGTCTGCACCTCTTCCAATGATCTGATCCACATTTGTCAGCCACCTCTTGTACATCCGGGTTCAAGCAACTTCAGTATTATTTCTTATACCTGGGTCAATAGTGTCATGGATCACTTGCTTCCTCTGTTGTAGGCGATCTTTTTCTTCGGTTAGACCTCCAGTGATTTTTTTATAGCAGAACGAATAACCAATGTGACGTACTATTGGCTTTGCCGTATATTTTGCAATCTCGGACACAATAGAGCCTGCAGCTCCTGTCAATATTTCCATCCAATCTGAAAATAAAAGCCAATTATAGTTGAGAAAGAGAGTACATGGATTAAAGATCAAAGCGACTACAATTTCAAAATTAAAGATATACCTTGTATATGCACTGATACGCTTGTGAGTATGTGAATGACAAGCTAAAGGTTGCTACCCACTGGACACTGGCTTTTAATTTTGCTTCCGCTTCAACCGTACGAAAAAGAGAGATAAGGGATTATTTTTCTCTTTATGTTGGGTAAGAGATGAATCTGTGAAAAAAATCTCATATTTGTAAATATTGAGTAGAGAAGACAATTTTATGGATTGTTTGGATTTGAGAGAACATTCTTCACTCCTACGCACTTTAACATCCATTACTATTAGTCCTTATGAAGGAATCCCACATCAAGGACTGGACCCCAACTGATAGGACAACCCATGATAGATTCAAGGCTTCCCTGAGTTTTTTTTGGAAGATTTATCAGAACCTACATTTTGACCCTGGTATTTTCAAAACCTACATTTCCATTCCTACTAAAATTGCCACATAAACAACGTTAACAAAAATTATAATAATATATTAGAAAATGAATATATATTGGTAGTCTCTCACTCTCTTTCATCGCAGTCTCTCATTCGATCTCTTTCATTCAACATAAATATTTTTAATTTTTTATATGCACTTAAATAGAATTTTCTTACTTCAAATATTCATTGTTATATCAAGTTTGAATGGCCGTTAATTTATTTTATTTTTTTGCTGAATGGATATTAATGATTTGGTAAACAATAACAAAGATGTCATTGAATTATTTGAATAAATCATTATTTTCTTTACAATTTGCAAGGTTTATTTATTTATATTTAATTCGATAGTTGAGGAAGGATGATTTGAGATTGGAAGTTTTTGTTGGAACAAATGAGTAATTACAGTTGAGTAATTAATTACAAGGTTCTTGGAACAATTTGGGAAGTACGTAATCACTATTGTCTAATGAAACTAATATCTAAATTATTAGGATAGTTTGGGGTTTCAATTAAAAATATTGTTGGGTGGTGGCATAGACTAACAATTATAAGGAATCATATATATTCAAGGAGGAAATCAATAGATTTTGAAACTAGGAGGATAAAAAATAAACCTTAAGGACTTTCTATAATTTACTTTTTAACTTTTCCCATGAGAAAGGAAAGGTCTCATGAGTTTAGAATCTTCATTTTTATATATCTTTGTTCTAATTTTCCCATTCCAAATTAACAAGTGAAACTATAATAAATTAAAAAATTAACAAGTAAAGTAACTAGTAAAGAAAAAAAGAAAAGAGAAAATAAATTTAGGAATATTTCTTATTAGCACTTTTGAGTTTTGACCTATTTTTTACTCTATATATATATATGTGTGTGTGTGTATAAACTCAATCTAACTTAATAAAGCCCCCTTATTAAAAGGAAATATATAAAAGATTGTATGGTAATTGTGGAAGAAAGGTATACCTCATCTCTTATTTTTAGAACCCTATAAATTCTCCTTGCACTTGAAGGATGAAGATGTGAGCCAACTTGTTGCATATGATACTTGTAGACGGAATAAAACGACTTTCCTCTGCTTTTACTCTTAAAACTGCTCAAAGCAAGAATTAAAACAAAATAAAAAATCAGTATCCTTGCCATCGTGAGGAGAAATGGGATGAACTTGGTTACCTAAGTTACCATTCAAGCTATTTTTTATTTATTTATAATTATAACCTGAGCTTTGAGTACAATTCTAATGTACAGTTTACTTTTGTAATCTTGGTGCCCTTTGTTATCCTTGTTTACTTACACTATGTTTAGAGGTATGTCGGGGTCCGTGACAAGAGGAGAGGATAAAAGGGGAAGGTAGAGAAGAGGAGAATTTTGAATAATTATAAAAATTAAAAGGGAGGAGAGAAAAGTAGATGTCTCTTCCGTTGTTTGATTGTAGTCTATATTCTATAGAGTCGTAAGAAGAGGAAATGATAATGTATAAAAAAAAATTAGTAAATATGTCATTCATTTGTTCAACCCTATACTTAAAAATATTAAGGGAAAAATGGTAAGTACACAAACATTAATTAAACATGATTCTCTTTCCCTCCAAATTCCCTAAAATCTGAGGGATTAAAATAGAATAATAAAAAAGTTTTGAGTTCCCTCTGAATCCACTCAAATTTTTTTCTCTCATTTTTTTTTTTTTTTTTCTTAAAAAAATAAAACATCTAAAGAAAAGAGAATTACATTTTTACTCCCATTCAAATATACTCTCCTCTCCTCTCCCTCAATCTAGACATATAATTAGTCTTTGCTTCTATTTTTAGAAGAATAAAATGAAAATGAAACGAAGAAGAGAGAAATGAGAATATAAGTACAAGAAGGAATATTGCTAAAATAAGCCCCCCATATATAAAAAGAAAATCGAGTAATATCATCAAAAATCGTAGAGTAACTGTGCTGAAGAGTGAAGAGGTATACCTCACCCTGCAGACTCCCACCACCAGTTTGAAGGATGAACATATGAAGATACTTGTTTTTGGAACCCTGTGAACTTTCAGCGTGCAACTGCTCAATGAAGATACTTGTACAAGGAATGAGAATTTTTTTCTCTACTTCAACTATCAAAATTTCTTTGCAAGAAAAACAAAGAAGTCCAATCACCTTGTATGTATGGCCTGAAAGGTTTGCAGCAATCGCAATATTAACAACCAAACCAAAAAGCAAAAACTCCACCCAAAACAAAAGCTAGAAAATTGAGGATAAAAAGGACTAAATATATCGGGACAGATCTTGTTATCCACTTTTTTTCTTAGTGAAACTATTAGAAAGATATTATTAATGGCTTTAAGTTAGATCCTTTATAAGCATCCCCAACAGAAACTGCGGGGTATTCTCTTTCTATATAGTTGAGTTTGCTACTGAGGAAGCAAAATAGCTAATGAAAAAACTGTTCTATTGACTTTCTTTGCTACATGCCCGTATTAACACTTCATAGCCCTGCGACTCAGATCCCTAGATTCTTCCAAAATATGGCCTTACCCAGGGGCGGATCCAGGAATTTCATTCAGGGTGAGCACCTTTTGTCTTTTGATTTCAAAATTTTTCATATGCCACAAATACAATTCACAAACGACAAAACCTACATTAACACTGGTCCACACTCCATCACACTACACAGTAACAAAAAAGAAAAAAGCTATTCACACCAAAGTTGTCAATACCATTTCGGTGACTGTTTCAGTTTGTCCATTGGAATGAAATATTTCGGTACCGGTATATTTCGGCGTTCCGTTTCAGAATTACCGATATATATATATATATATATATATTGATTTACATATTTATATGTTTATTGATCAAAATCTATATAATTAATAATGATTTTTAAAATTACAAACATAAAACTAGTAATTTAATAATAAATAATAAAAATATAAAAAGAGATAAAAAACAATCACATTTAGATAATAATAAAATAAATAAAACCCAAAAATAAGTATAAAATATAATGAATAATAAAATAATTAAAAATTTGAAAAGTTAAAAGTCAAACTACACGTGACTACACGTGAAGTAGATGGGATAATGGCTGGGCATGTAAAACAAACAAAAAAGAGAGGGTAAAAGACTAAAAGTAAGGAGGAATAGGGTATAGCCGTATAGGGGTGGGTGGCAAAAGCAGAAAAGGAAGAGAAGAAGAGAAATTGCAGAGGAGAAAAGAAGAAGCAGTAGGGGTATGGTGATAGAATACTCATAACAGTATTCACTTACTTTCTGTTATTACAGCTATACTTTCTGTTATGTATAGTTAATCTGTTATTATTGTTATTAAGAGTGTTAAGCACTCAATACTCATTGTATAAATAGAGGCTTAGACCTCTCTATTCATTAAGGAAAACATTATACAAATTACACTCATACAAAACTCTGTCTCTTTCTTCTCACTTCTCTCTGTTACAGATTTCTTCACTGCCTTTACTGAAATCTTTCATGGTATCAGAGCAGGTCTGATCTTTGCTCACCATGTCAATCCCTTCCTCTGCCCCTACTCTAAACACACAAACACCATTCTTTCTCCTATCAAATATAACAAACTATGTTACTATCAAGCTTGATCATACCAATTACCTTATGTGGAAATTCCAAATCACTGGAATTCTTGATGCTTATTCTCTGCTTGACCACATTGAAGATCCAATCCCATGCCCTTGCAAGTTTCTGCTCAGTGAAACCGGTGCTGTAACTCAAGAAATAAGCCCTCTCTTCCTACAATGGAAAGCTAGAGATAAGGCATTATTTTCTTTGATCAGTTCAACCCTTTCCCCTTCTGCAATTTCACTGGTAATGGGTCGGACAACAGCATCTGGAATCTGGAAAATCATTGTGAACCGGTACACTTCAGTCTCTCGGTCTAGCATTGTAAATCTCAAACGAGAATTCAACAGCATCAAGAAGAACTCGGATTCAGTCACTGAGTACCTACAGAAGATTAAAGAAGCAAGAGATAAATTAATCAGTGTAGGTGTAAACATTGATGATGAAGAAATTCTTCACATTGTGCTTCAAGGTTTGTCAACAGACTTTCATTCTTTCACTTCTGCCATGCTCACCAAGAATGAATCAGTTCGTTTTGAAGAATTACATACTCTGATAAAGACTAAAGAAGATCTTCTCAAGAATGCTGTAGATAACTCCAAAGAGCTTACCCATATGGCTATGGCTATGGCTGCCAACAAAAGCTCTCCCTCCAATTCCAACAACTATTCCATTGCTCCGTTTAATACCCAGTTCCATGCTCACTGAGGAAGAGGTGGAGGCTGTAACAACCAGCATCGAGGTGGAGGACGAAGTTTTCAGAATTACAACAGTGGAGGCCGAGGTAATTTCAACAATTCTCAAAATCCCCAATCTTGGAACCCAAACCCCAGCTCTCGCCCAACATGTCAGATTTGTTACAAGCCTGGGCACACTGCAATCGATTGTTACCAAAGGATGAACTACGCATATCAGGGGAGACACCCACCAGCTAAGCTCGCTGCCATAGCCATTGCTGCTCCGATCAACCCCAACCAGACCACGTGGATATCTGATACGGGAGCCACGGACCACTTCACGCCTGATCTAAAAAATATACCAGACAACAAAGCCTATACCGATTCTCAGCTTGTCTCTATTGGAAATGGCCACCAGCTTCCGATTTCCCATATAGGTAATGCCCAACTTCGAACTTCATCTTGTCTTTTTCGTCTTCGTAAAGTTTTACGTGTACCAAATCTTACTTCCAACCTTCTCTCTGTGCAAAGTTTTTGCCGTGATAATGCATGCTCTTTCTATTTTAATGCTTGACATTTTCAAATCTAAGATTTGATTACGGGGAAGCCTCTTTACAAGGGTTTCAGTAAAGATGGCCTATACCCCATCCGTGGTCTGTCACTTCCTTCTTTGGAGTCTCGTCTTTCTTCCATTCCCAGTGCTCCTTCTCCCTTTCAAGAGTCTTCTCATGCCTCATATACGGCCTGCCTTCCATCTGCTCGACATAATGCCTCACTCTCAAATCTTTGGCATATGCGCCTTAGACACCCTCAAAGCCATGTAGTCCAAATAGTCTTACAAAAACATTTTTGTGGTCAAAGCTTTCCTCTGTCCAATTCCTTTTGTAAACATTGTGTAATGGGCAAAATGACCCAATTACCATTTTCTAATTCTACTTCTTGTACTACTTCTCCTTTAGAAATTGTACATAGCGATGTTTGGGGTCCCGCTCCCATTAATTCAATAAATGGTCATCATTACTATGTCATTTTTGTCGATGATTTTACCTGTTTTACGTGGTTTTTCCCTTTAAAATACAAGTCTCAAGTGCTTTCTTCTTTCCAACATTTTAAGCGCACTATGGAAAACCATCTTGGACATTCTATCAAAACTTTACGAACCGATTGTGGTGGTGAATACACCAACAATGAGTTTCGTAATTTTTGTAATACCTCCGGTATTATTCACCAATTCACGTGTCCCCATACTTCTCAACAAAACGGTGTTGCCGAAAGGAAACACTGTCATATTGTTGATATGGCTCTCACTCTTATTTCTCAATCCTCTCTTCCCTTTCAATATTGGTCATATGCTTTTTCTACCGCCGTTTTTCTCATAAATCGTCTTCCCTCCCTACATCGTCTTTCTACTTCTCCTTGGGAGTCTCTTTTCTCTAAACAACCAAATTACTCTTTTTGAAGAATTTTGGTGTGCTTGTTTTCCTTTATTACGTCCTTTTTCTAAACACAAGTTTAACCTTCGCTCAAAAGAATGTATTTTTCTTGGTTATGCCTCAAACTCCAAAGGTTATCTTTGTTTAGACCCACTTACGTCTCGCTTTTATGTGTCTCGTCATGTTGTTTTCAATGAAAATCATTTTCCTTTCTCTATTCCTTCTACTGATTCACACCCTCCCACTTCCTCATCTAACTCTTCTTCTTGGCTTAGTTCTTTTTTGTATTTTCACCCATGTCAAAGTTCCTCTATTTTGGGCCCCATTCCTATTCCCACACCATCAATTAATCCCACTACCAATACACCACTAGTTTATCCACCTTCAAATCCGATCCATTTACCCTCCATATTGGGCCCTCCTCCTTTTACAAACACCAATCCAGCCCTTCTGCCTAACCCGACCCCTCACACCCACTTACCCGAGCCCAATACTCTCCCAAATACATCTTCTTCCCAGATATCCACATCAGCCGCCCCTGTTATTTCCCCAATTCCAAACCCTCACTTTGAAAACCCCAATCCCTCTCCACCGATACCTCCCATCTCCTCCCATCCCATGACCACCCGATCCAAGTCCGGTATCTCTAAGAAGAAAGTCTTCTCCACCGCCACTACCCTTGATTATCTCCAAACCGAACCACCCAATTACACAATTGCCTCCAAAATTCCGGAGTGGCGTGTGGCAATGGCTTCTGAATTTGAGGCTTTACAACAGCAACACACATGGTCTCTGGTTCCGCCTTCTCCAAGTCAGAATATCGTTGGTTGTCGATGGGTTTATAAAATTAAGCGAGCTACTGATGGCTCTGTTTCTCGGTACAAAGCCCGCCTCGTTGCCAAAGGCTTCCACCAGCAAGCTGGAGTTGATTATGCTGAAACTTTTAGCCCCGTTGTCAAGCCGCCTACTGTTCGTATCATCCTCTCTTTGGCTGCTCAAAATCGGTGGAATCTTCGTCAACTTGATGTAAGTAATGCTTTCTTACATGGTTTTCTGAAAGAAACTGTCTACATGGCTCAACCCACTGGTTTTATTGATGTTGATCAGTCCTCACACGTATGTCATTTACACAAATCCCTTTATGGGTTAAAACAGGCTCCTCGTGCCTGGTTTGAACGTTTTACGTCTCACCTATTGACTTTGGGTTTCACTGCTTTTGTTGCTGATGCTTCTCTGTTTGTGTTGAAACAAGGTTCTGTTATAGTGTATTTGTTGCTCTATGTAGATGATATCATCATCACGGGTTCAGATTCTACTGTTGTTTCCACTATCATTTCCCAATTGTCAACTACCTTTGAGGTTAAGGACTTAGGTCCTCTACGGTATTTTTTGGGATTACAGATTGATTACAAGAAAGCTGGTTTCTTTGTTCATCAGTCTAAATACATCACTGATCTTCTCACGAAGTTTAAAATGAGTGATTGCAAAGCTGCCTCTACTCCAATTGCCACATCTCCTGTTCTATCCACTTCTTGTTCTGATAGTCTTGCTGATCCTACTCCCTATCGGAGTCTTGTAGGTGCCTTACAATATGCCACGTTTACTAGACCTGACATCACCTTTGCTGTCAATTGAGTTTGCCAGTTTATGCACAACCCTTCTTCTGCTCACCTTGTTGCAGCCAAACGTATTTTGCGTTATCTCAAGGGTTCTCTTGACAAAGGTGTTCTTTTTCAGCCTGGTCCACTTACTCTCACTGCATTTACGGATGCTGATTGGGCTGGCGACCCTGTTGATAGGCGGTCTACTTCTGGTATCACTGTGTTTCTTGGCAATAATCCTATCACATGGCTGTCTAAGAAACAACACACGGTATCCCGTTCGTCCACAGAAGCTGAATATCGCTCCCTTGCCACTGGTGCTGCTGAACTTGCCTGGCTTCGCCAAGTCATTTGTGATCTTGGCCTCTATCTCGCTTCCGCTTCTATCATGCGGTGTGACAACACTAGTGCTTTGGCCCTAGCTTCTAATCCAGTTTTCCACGGCCGCACCAAGCATATTGAAGTAGACTATCACTTCATTCGCGAACGTGTAGTTCGTGGTGACATTTGCCTTCAGTTTATCTCTACTAATGACCAAGTAGCTGATATCTTTACAAAGGCTCTTCCCACACCACGTTTTCAATGACTTTGTTCCAAACTTTTAGTCTGTTCCACCGACCATATGTTTGAGGGGGGATAATAGAATACTCATAATAATATTAAGTTACTTTCTGTTATTACAGCTATACTTTCTGTTATGTATAGTTAATCTGTTATTATTGTTATTAAGAGTGTTAAGCACTCAATAGTCATTGTATAAATAGAGGCTTAGACCTCTCTGTTCATTAAGGAAAATATTATACAAATTACACTCATACAAAACTCTGTCTCTCTCTTCTCACTTCTCTCTGTTACAGATTTCTTCACTGCCTTTACTGAAATCTTTCATATGGTTGGCACGTAAAGAAAAAAAAAAAAGGGTGAAAGACTAAAAGTAAGGAGGAATAGGGTATAGGGGTGGGAGGCAAAAGCAAAAAAGGAAGAGAAGAAGAGAAATTGCAAAGGAGAAAAGAAGAAGAAATAGGGGTAGAGGAGGAGAAGAAGAAGAAGAAGAGTCACCGGTTGAGAGTAAGAAATACTTAAAAAAGCTTGTATATTTATACTGGTTGGTTTGTTGTAATTTTATTTTTGGGTTTTCGAGGATATTATTGGGCCTTTTTCTCGTGTTATTTGGATTTTCTTTGTGTTATTTGGGCTTTTTTGTGTTATTTGGTTGTTTGTTATATGTGGTGAATGCTATAATTTTGGATTATTATTGTTGTTTACTGTAATTTTGATAGATTTATCTTCTTTAATTTTTTTTTTCTAAAATGAAAATGAGAATTTAAAACAAAAATGAGAGTGGGCACTTTAACAAATCCATATTTTTTGAATTTATATATACCTACTAATTTTATTTATTTATTTATTTTTTATTTTTTTTAAATTTCAGGGTGGGCACGTGCCCACCCTGGTCATTCCGCCATGGCCTTACCTCATGAAGCAAAGTTTGCAAATTGTATTGTCTTCATGTGCATGAGTACTATTGTCACCTTCAAAGCAAAGGCTTTGCAATCCTTTTTGCTTGGCGTTAGTGCTGCAATCATTTGACCTCCATGATGTCTTATGATTACAAAAAATTATCAGTTATTTTGGAATATAATGAATTCAATTTGTTTTGGAGCACAATAAATAGGTATTCATTCTCACATGAATGGTGGGTCTCACCATGAATTTAATTAGTGAGATTCACTATTTGTGTGAAATGATGGAATACATATTTCTTATACTCTTAAAGTATTAAATAATCACACGATGATTACACCCATACTTGAAGCATTGTAATCTTGGAGCAACACTATGTTTTATATGACTAAATGTATTTGTTCTCTCTATTTTATAATGTATATATGTACCTTAATTAGTAAGTCTCTTCTTATATTTCTCTTATATTACATTGTATATGTTAAGGCATATTAAAGTAATAGTTTTTATTTTTTTATCTAAAGTTAATCTATTTGTATACAATTTATATTTTCTATAACTATTGTTTTATTCTAATGTGTCATCTTTCATTTATTTAACAAAAAAATTAATTTAAATTGTTTAAAGAATAGTTAATTGTGATTAATATAATTTAAAGGCTAATTACACATGACTTAATGAAATAAAACATTTGTCTTATCATTTCGTGGATTTTAAAATTATTGATATATTTAGATAGGCCCTTTCATTTTTTTATTTTTATTTTTGGATCTGTCACAATAGAAAGCATCACAAAAATATTGATATATTTAGATAGGCCCTTTCATTTTTTTTTTTTTTTTTGGATCTGTCACAATAGAAAGCATCACAAAAAAATATTGATATATTTAGTTTGGCCCCTTTTCTTTTTTTCTTTTTCTACAAATTTTAAGGATAGTTTGGTTTTTATTTTTATTTTTTTATTATTACAATTAAGTTAGTTAGGATTAACCTTTTTATTTTTTATTTTTTATTTTATTTTTTATGAATAGGTTAACCATAGTTAAATTTGTTGACTTATTGCTGTTAAATGAGGTGAAACATTCTACACCCTAGATATATTTAATTCAAATAAATCATATCCTTAAAATGGACACTTTCCTTTTCAAAATGAAATAGAGAGGATTCCAAACTCTATATTTAATTCAAATAAATCATAATCTTAATATAAAAACTCTCAATTTTACCGGATTCTTCATTATTAGATTTAGATGTACAATTCTTAATTTTCTTCCCCAAACCTATCTTTCTTTTCCTGTTTATTTGAGGATAAAATAAAATAAAATGATTAAGAATATGTATAATACAACATGCAATTTAGCAAAAACAAATTACAGTCCTAGCAACCAATGTGGTGTCAAGTAACATCACCAGAGATTATAAAACAATTGTACGTCAAAAAGGTATACCATGTTTTTTTTTTTGGAACCTTAGAAAATTTTCCACCACTTTGACGGATGAAGATGTGACTAGTGTAGTGTGTAACTTTTCAACAAAGATACTTGTACTAGAGAGAATAAATAAAAAAAATTCTCTGTTTTCACTCTTAAAGCTACTTTGAGCAAAGAGATCAAGAGAGTTTAATCTCTTTACATGAAAGGTTTACACCAACAATAATGTAGGTTCAAATGCTATCTAACTATTAATAATAAAAAAATAAAAATAAAAAAACAACGTAAATCAACGAGCAAATTAACCAAAATAAAAAAGAGGAAAGAAAAAAGCAAAGAGACTCGCCTTGCTATTCACCTTTGAGTATTTTCCGATTGATATTTCTCCTATATTGAAGAATCTTTCGGAAGAAAAAGCAAAATGATTCCGATCGGATATGCTGGTCTCCTAAATGGACTTGTTGGTCCACTGTCCACACATGAAACCTTCTTTCTAGGTAAGTAAGCAAAGAAGCAAACAAAAAACAAGTAGATCAGTTAAGAATAAAGAATTAAAAAGGACGATGGAATACAACTAGCACTCTATAAAGTATTTAGACCTAAAAACAAAAAACTTAACTAAACCAAATCTCACGTGAGTTCAATTTGTTCCTGCAACAACAGGGAAATCTCAAAGACCAGACCGACCCTGCCTCCCCTCATCCTCAACATATTCTTGCGTACAGACTGCCTCCATCACCGAGTCCCTTGTCATCACGCTAGTCGGAGATCCACTAGCCACCTGCTCCAACGTAGATGTACATATCTTCCTTTGTTTCACTACAAGAAATTTAGCCTTTAGCGACCAAAATTTCAGCGACGACCTAACAATCGTTGCTAATAAGTAAGCATTAGCAACGACAAAATATTGTCATCGCTAATTTTCAAAACAAATTAACAATAGCGATGACTTTTTAAGTCGTCGCTATAGGTCGTTGTTAATACGATAGATGTTAAAATGGAAGATCTATTTGCGACGACTAATTACTTTTTAGCGACAAGATTGGCGTTGCAAATTATTTTTTTATATCAACGACGACAATAGTCGTCGTTAATTGTTATTTATTTGTGATGACATTGTGTGTTGTGGCAAAAATAATAATAACAAATATGATTTTATATTAGCGACGATTATTTTCGTCGCTAATATACTTTATTTAGCGACGATTTTTGTGTCGTCGTTGATATTTGGCCAAAATAATAATAACATATAGGATTTTATATTAAGCTATTAACCGTTTAGCGACGACATTTTGGATCGTCGCTATAAGTACTTTATAGCGACGATATAATTTGGTTGTAGAGTTGGAAGAAGAGGAAATGATGATAATGCACGTGGAAATTAGTAGATATGTCATTCATAAGTTAATCTCTATTCTTAAAAAATATTAAGGGAAAATGGGAAGTACATAAACATTAATTAAACATGAATCTCCTTTCCTCCAATTTTGCCCCAAATCTGAGGGATTAAAAAAAAAACGTATAAAAGAAAATAGGCTCAAGTCCCCTCGGAACCCACTCAATTTTTTCCCTATCATTTAAAAATAAAATAAAATAAAATCCAAACAAGAGAGGATTAAATTTGTACTCCCATTCCCATATACAGACATACTCTCATTTCATCCCCCTCAATTCGAACATATAATTAGTTTTTCCTTCTATTTTTAGAAGAATAAAATGAAAATGAAACGAAGAAGGGAGAATATACGTACAACATGGAATATTGCTAAAATATATAAAAAGAAAATATGAGTAATATTATTGAGATCTCCTCCAATACTAAATGGCATGCATGTGTGGTAAAAATTAAATGGATTAACTTTGAATTTTTTTTTTTTTTTTAAATTGATTGGTTGAGGTTGAAAGTTACTTTTGCAATTTTCAATTTCAACCACACAACATGTATTGTATGCTTATACAATACTTTTTAGTATTGCATGAGATCTCAATCCATCATAAAAAATCGTAGAGCAACTATGCTGAAGAGGTATACCTCACTCTTTGTTTTCGGAAACCTGCAGACTCCCACCACTTATAAGGATGAAAATATGAGTTGTTAACTTTCAGCGTGCGACTTCTCAATGAAGATACTTGTACAAGGAATTTTTTTTTTCTTCAACTATCAAAATTGCTTTGCAAAAAAATCAAAGAAGTTCAATCTCAATGTATGCATGGCCTGAAAGGTTTGCAACAATCGCAATATTTACAACCAAACCAAAAAGCAAAAACTCGACCCAAAACAAAAAATAGAAAATTGAGGATTAAAAGGACTAAATAATCAATATTCTTGTTATCCATTTTTTTTCTTAGTGAAAATATTAGAAAGATATTATAATTAATGGTTTTAAGTTAGATCCTTTGTAAGTATACCCAACAGAAACTGCGGCGTATTCTCTTTCCATTCAAGTAAGAGGAAAGAATACATATTTATTATATTTTGAGAGTACTGAATAATCACTCGATGATTACACCCATACTCAAAGCATTGTAATCTTGGAGCAACACCATGTTTTATCTGACTTAATGCATTTGTTCTCTCTGTTTTATAATGTATATATGTACCTTAGTCATTGTCTTCTATTATATTTCAACATTTTATATGCTTATTTATTTTATTTTTTTGGTGTGAGTTACTACATTGTATGTGTCAAGGCATATAAAAGTGATATTTTTTATTTTATTTTATTTATCTAAAGTTAATCCATTTGTATACATTTTATATTTTCTAAAACTATTGTTATATTCTAATGTGTAATCTTTAATTTATTTAGCAAAAAAAATAAAATTAATTGTTTAAAGAATATTTAATTGTTATTAATATAATTTAAAGTCTAATGACACATAATCTAATGAAATAAAACATTCAATAAAGTTACGGACACAACATTTTCACAACAATTTTATAACAATGATGAGTTTTCAAATTATGAATGGTAAATAATAAAAACTTGAATGTTTGTGGTGGGTCCAGATGAGAACTGATAAAAACTTGCCAACGCAGTTTTGTTGTGAAAATGTTGTGTCTATAGCATTGCTCTAAAACATATGTCTTATCATTTTGTGGATTTTACAAATCTTAATATATTTAGCTTGGCCCCTTCAATTTTTTTTTTTTTTAATCTGTCACCATATAAAGCATCATGATAGATTTAGCTTGGCCCCATATCTTTTTTTCTCTTTTCCACAAATGCTAACGATAGTTTGGTTTTTTATTTTTTTAATTACAATTAAAGTTAGTTAGGATTAGCCATGGTTAAATTTGTTGAGTTATTGGTTTTAAATGAGGTGACACATTCTAGACCCAAAGAGTTAATTCAAATAAATTTTAGCCTTAAAATGGACACTTTCCATTTCAAAGTGAAATAGAGAGGATTCCAAACCTTAGATTTAATTCAAATAGATCCTAACAATAAAATGGACACTCTCAATTTTATCATATCCTTCATTATTAGATTTAGATATACCGTTCTTAATTTTCTTCTTTTAGTCTTCCCCAAACCTATCTATATTTTCCTGTTTATTTGAGGATAAAATTAAAATAAAATGATTAAGAGAGAATATATATATATATATATATATATATATATATATATATATATTATTATAACATGCAATCTAGCTAAAACAAATTAAAGCCCAGCAACCAAGTGGTGTCAAGTAACATCACCAGAGATTATAAAACAATTGTACGTCAAAAAGGTATACCATGTTTTTTTTTTTTGGAACCTTAGAAAATTTTCCACCACTTTGAAGGATGAAGATGTGACTAGTGTAGTGTGTAACTTTTCAACAAAGATACTTGTAATAAGAGAATATTATAACAAATTCATATAAATTACTATTTTCATCCTCTCATTTTCTTACTCAACCAAAATTTTCTTTCTCAATCAAATAAAGGAAAATATAAATCTTTTTTACCCTCCTAACATTTTCTATATTTTCTATCCTCCCACTTTTTTTTTCTTCTCCCATACAAAGAGACCCTTGTAGTATAGTTGAGAATAAAGGTAGTAAGAAAGTGTCTTCTGTGTTTTTTGAGTCCCTTTTTTGTTGTTTTACTTACACAGTTACACTCTCTTTCTTTCTTTATGTAGACACATACAAATAAAATAAAATAAATACTATAAAAATTGTAGAGTACAACATGTGATCTAGCTAAATCAAAGCCGAAGGTGCTAAGAGTTTTAAGTATCATGATCAAAGATCATAGACCAACTGTATGTCGAAAAGTGGATACTAAAAAACATTGCATACCTTGCTATTTCTTTTAAGAATCCTGCAAATGGAGTCTCAAGTGAGCAGCTAACTGGAGTCTCAAGTGATGAGCAATGAGATGGGCTTAGTTAGATCTGTAACCATTCATACTATTTTCTTAGATCTTAATATGGTTAAGTATAATTCCATTATAAGATATACGATTCTTACCTTTTGAGATCTTTTGAGTCCCCTTTTTTTGTTTCACTTATATTCTCTCTCTTTCTTTCTTTCTGTAGACACATAAAAATAAAATAAAATAAGTAAGATAAAAATTGTAGAGTACAACATGCGATCTAGTTAAATCAAGGCCGAAGGTGCAAAGAGTTTAAGTATCATGATCAAAGATCACAGCGCAACTGTACGTTGAAGTTAGTGGATAATAAATTTTTTTTGCATACCTTGCCTTTTCCTTTAAATATCCTGCAAATTCTCCAACTACTTTGAAAGATGGAAATGTGAGCATTTTTCTCTACTTTGGCCCTTAAAACTGCTCAGACATGAAGTGAAGAGAATTCATGCGAGGTTTTACCGCCAACAACAAAGCAAAGAAAAAAAAATGCAGGCGAAGTTAATGCATATGGAATGTCTTGCTCTCAACTTTTCAGGCTTATGCAAATCCTTGTAGAGAAGCACTTTATTCAATTATTTGCCGAAAGCAAAAGCAAAATGATTGCAGCTTGCTGGCCCCACTGCTTCTAGTGGGTCATTGACTTGGTGGTATTTGGTCATCTCCAAATTAAATGAACTCTTGTTACATACAACGTAACTAAACAAAAGTCTTAAAAATAATTAAAACTTCATCCTTATACATGCTCAATTAATCTTTGGTGAACCAATATTCCTGCTATAATTTCTTTCATTTCCCCTGTCCAATAAAAAAGAAAAAAACGATCACAGAAAATGCAAAAATCTAATTTACGATAACAATAACAATAATAATAATTAGTATTGTAGGTTTTTGGTAATTAGGTTAGGCTCCCAATAAATCTGTGACATTATTTCCCACTTTCATAATTTCATTCACAGACTTCTCTTGAAACCCTTCCCAAAATAAAAAACACTTCATCAAAAAACAAAACAAAAAACTCAAAATAGTTGTACTTTTTTATAAATAAATTTCAACTCAATCCTTTCGACATTCTTTTAAATCTTTATAATCATTTTATGATTGATTTTGTATAAATTTTAAGAAATTTCCCTTTTAATATACAAACTCACAAAGTTCATTATGTTATGAATATTAAAAGCTGCCGACACTCAAATAGTACTATTAAGTGAATAGTACAGCTAAATAGTAACCGAAGGATTACGTGAATAGTGTACATGAATTATTAGATGTTCCCTTTTGATATACAACTCACAAAGTTCATTATGTTATGAATGTTAAAAGCTGCCGACACTCAAATAGTACTATTAAGTGAATGGTACACCTAACACTGTAATACATATAAACAAGATCCCCTTCCGGCAACCGCCGTTCCTAATTCTCTGCTGCAAGCTAAGCCTCACAATTTTCTTCGCCGCATGGTAGAGAACATAATACTCATCACCTCGTCCAATAGCTTGCTGGCAAGTGGTGAGAGAGAGAAAAATTAAAGAATAAATATACTACAAATTGTATAAAGTATAATGTTGCAAATGGTATAATACCATAACCTTTTTCTCTCCTCTCGTAGGAGCTTTTTCTCTCGTTCTTTGACGAGTGTATCTCAAGCGGTCAAAAATGTCAATGGAGCTGATCGATGGAATCCGAGGGATGAGTCTAACGAAGGAGGAAGAAAATGGAATAAGGATCTCAGCTGACAAACGAGAGACCGCAGCCGAGGATTGCCGGTTAAGTCTGTTCGGGAGGTTTCTCACTAAGAAATCGCGGAACCGGCGGGCAGTTCGTGAGGTGCTCAGAAGAGCCTGGAGGATGGGTCCAGATATGAGGATCATTGATGTTGGCCTTGATGTTTTTCAATTCAAGTTTCCTACTGAAGGGCAGCGAGACTGGGTCTATGATAACGGACCGTGGATTTTCGAGAATGACATACTGTTAATGCATCGATGGCAGGAAGGACTAAACGTGGCTAATCTCCGTTTTACCCACGTACAGATGTGGGTGCAACTATGGGGTATGCCTTTTGATCTAATGTCAAAAGCTGTCGGGGTGGAAATTGGAAACAACATAGGCACTTGTATTCGCGTGGATGAAAGGCCGTGGTCTTCAGACCAAGCCCGTTTCATGCGTATCAGAGTGGGCTTGCTGGTGGAGGCGCCATTGCGCAGGGGTGGGATGCTTGTGAGTCCGGAGGGTAAAAAGACGTGGGTCCACTATAGGTACGAGCGACTCCCGATGTTTTGCTTTCGCTGTGGTGTCCTAGGACATGAGGTCCAGGCTTGTCACCAAACCAGTTTGAGTAAGGAGGGGGATCTCCAATACGGTGCGTGGTTGAGGGCCAATGGAGGAATGAAGGAGATGGGCACCCCAGGCTTCCCATTCCGGTTCTCTGCCAGACCGGAGACATTAGGTGCAACGGTTGCGCAGTCTCCTGCCGGTGAGGGAGGATCTCAAGGGCTGCAACCTCGAGCCATTAAGGCCAGCGTGATTGGGGGTAATCAAAGCAGAATTGATGGTGAGGAGTCAAATGGGAAGGGAGAGTATTCAAATTCAAATTTGAATTCTCCAGAGTTCAATATGGAAGCGGAAATTAGGGGGCATGAGATTTTGTATGAAAATGGATGTGTAACTGATAAGGAAAGACTAGCGAACATAATTCAAGGAGATTATTTAGCTGACACTATTACGGAATCCCCAACCAAGAATTTTGGTCATGATTTACGTACTGATGTGGAGAGTGGAGGTGGGCCTGCTATTCCCTCCCATAAACCCAAGAAGCCTACAACGTGGAAACGGATCCATGTGGACCAAATGCCTGATGTCACTTATACGTTAGGACATGGAAAGATTGGGAGCAAGAGAGGTTTGGGTCATGATGATGTGGTGCAATCTATTAATGGGCCCAAACGTACGAAACCCAACATGGAGGAGCAAAGTTTTGCGGAATCTGACTGTCCGGCGGCGGCTGTTGCACAGCCCCGCCATCTCCAATGAATCTCATTAGTTGGAACTGTCGGGGGCTTGGGAACCACCGTACAGTTCGAGCGCTTCGGTCTCTAGTGAAGACAAAAGGTCCCACTGTGTTGTTCCTAATCGAAACGAAACTTGATTCCGTTGAGATGGAACATATCAGAGTTCTATTGGGTTACGTTAATATGTTTGTTGTCCCTTGTTATGGCCGATGTGGTGGACTTGCTCTGTTTTGGGGTCCGGACATTGGCTTGGAGATTAGCTCTTACTCCCGCCATCATATTGATTCTGTTGTGGGAGTAGGAAGTGGGTATGAATGGAGGCTTACTGGGTTCTATGGTCACCCCGAGCATCATAAGCGGAGTGAGTCATGGGCTCTTCTTGATCACCTGCGCACGCGCAATGTACTGCCTTGGTGCTGTGTGGGTGATTTCAATGAAATCTTATTTCAAACGGAGAAGCAAGGATATCATGATCGTCCTGAGCGACAAATCCAAGCTTTCCGAGATGTTTTAGCTCGCTGTCACCTTACTGACATGGGTTTCCAAGGAGTTGATTTTACCTGGGATAATAGGCGGGATGGCCCCGCCAATGTCCAAGTACGGCTTGATCGTGCAGTGGCTACAACAGAGTGGTTGGCTCACTTTAATGCAAGTACCGTATTCCATCTTCCGTGTTCTCGTTCTGACCATGTTCTGCTCCTTGTCCAGGTTGCGCAACATGGGTGCCCGCCTCGGCGAAGAAAGCGCTTACATCGGTTCGAGGACAAGTGGGTGCTTCACCCGGAGTGTGAAGCCGTGGTTGAGGCAGCGTGGAAGAAAGAAGTAACAAGGGGCAGCCCCATGTATATGGTTTGTGAGAAGATAAAAGCTGTTCGTATGGCATTGGTCGAATGGGGTGCAAGAGTGTATGGGAGACCAAAAGCAGTATTACTAGAAAAGCTCCAGCTTCTTGATAACTTAAAATACGCCAACAAGGAGGGGCAGTTTGGTGCACAAGTAAGGGAGGCAGAGAGAGAGGTGGATATGTTGTTGCTTTCAGATGAGGTGTATTGGCGCCAACGTTCCAAAGCTGTGTGGTTGGAGGCCGGTGACAAGAATACAAGCTATTTCCATCAGACCGTTAATCAAAGGCGGAAGAAGAATGCAATTTCTGGACTGTTGAGTGACAATGGTAGCTGGTGCACCGATCCCACGGGGATGGGAAACATTGTTGACAATTATTTTGCTAACATCTTTGCCTCTTCCAATCCTCATAGCTTTGAGGAGAGCTTAGGTACAGTGGAAAGAAAGATAACTCCAGCCATGAATCAGCTTCTTTGTGCCCCTTACTCTGCTGAGGAGGTTCGCCAAGCATTGTTTCAGATGCATCCAAGTAAAAGTCCAGGCCCAGATGGTATGTCTTGTCTATTTTTTCAAAAATATTGGCACATAATTAATGAGGATGTTGTAGGTGCTGTGCTGTCAGTTCTTCATTCAGGCCATATTCTACGTAAAATCAATTTTACGCATGTTGTCTTAATCCCAAAGATCAATGACCCTCGCAGTGTCTCTGATTTCCGCCCAATTAGCTTGTGTAATGTTATATATAAGATAATTTCCAAAGTATTAGCAAATAGACTTAAAGGCCTTCTAGATTTCGTTGTCTCGGAGTCTCAAAGTGCCTTCGTACCGGGGAGGTTGATTACAGACAATGTTGCAGTGGCTTTCGAGCTCTTGCACGGACTGAAGTCAAAACGGAATGGGAAGAAAGGACAAATGGCGGTAAAATTAGACATGAGCAAAGCCTATGATAGGGTGGAATGGATATTCTTAGAGCGCTTGATGGCAAAGTTGGGTTTTGAGGGTCACTGGGTTGCTCTGGTTATGGCTTGCATTAAAACAGTGTCATACTCAATCATCTTAAATGGTGAACCCCATGGCCTCATTAACCCCTCAAGGGGCATTCGTCAAGGGGACCCTATCTCTCCGTATCTTTTTCTGTTGTGTGCCGAAGGTCTATCCTCTCTCATTCAGCAGGCGGCTCTCAATAAAACCATTCATGGGGTGTCCGTGTGTAGGGGTGGTCCCAAAATTTCACACTTACTATTTGCGGATGACAGTCTTATCTTCTGTGAAGCTTCGCTGCTGGAATGTGAAAAATTGGGTTTGTTACTGGAGCTTTATGAAGCTGCCTCGGGTCAACAAATTAACCGCCAAAAAACAGCAATTTTTTTCAGCAAAAATACAGAGGACAGTGTGCGTGCTGATATTCTTCGTTTCTGGGGAGCTTCAAACACTGCTCATTTTGAAAAATACCTGGGACTGCCTGCTGTGGTTGGGAGGAATAAGACCCAGGCCTTCAAAGGCATTCGGGACAGGGTGGTAAAGCGGTTGGAAGGTTGGAAGGAGCGGCTGTTATCCAAAGCTGGCAAAGAGGTTCTTATCAAGGCCGTTATACAGGCTCTCCCCACATATTCTATGAGCTGTTTTTTGCTTCCGAATCAGTGGTGTACGGATCTTAATTCTTTGGCAGCTAAATACTGGTGGGGCGGGGGTAGTGCTGCTAGGAAAATTCATTGGTCTAAATGGAGTGAGTTATGCAAACCAAAGGAAAATGGCGGGTTGGGTTTTCGGGATTGGAGAGCCTTCAATATCGCTTTGCTGGCAAAGCAAGGATGGCGTCTCCTCACAAACATCCATTCTCTTTTCTACAGAACTTTTAAGGCTAAGTATTTTTCTTCCGGAACCTTTTTGCAAGCCAAGGTGGGGTCAAACCCATCATTCCTCTGGAGAAGTTTTCTTGCGGCACGTGAGGTCTTGCGAGATGGGATGACGTGGAAAGTGGGGAATGGGCGCTCTATAGATATCTGGTTGGATAAATGGACGCCAGAGGTGTTGACTGAGGGGGCAGAACCCAATGCTGTGAGCAAGGTGGCAGAGCTTATAGATCAAGATCTGGGATGGTGGAATGAGGCTTTAATTGACCGTACTTTTGATGTTCGCAGTGCTGCGATAGTGAAGCAGGTGCCGCTCCAGAATGTTTTAACTAAGGACTTGCTTTGGTGGAAGCGGTCTTCTTCTGGGACCTTCACAGTCCGATCGGCCTATGGAGTGGCTCTCACTCTGGGTTCCAACAACTCTGGTGCGGAATCGTCCTCAGCATCCTTCCAACGTTCCTTTTGGAGATCTTTGTGGAAGAGCCGGGTTCCGGGGAAGGTTCATCATATGGTTTGGCGAGCTTGTACCAACTCTCTGCCCACTCGTTTGAATCTTGCGCACCGCAGCGTTGTATCGGATCCCCTTTGCCCAGTGTGTCTTCAGGCGCAAGAAGACGTGACGCATGCCTTGTGGGCATGTCCCTATGCTCAGGACGTGTGGGCCATGGCTTCTCCGAAAGCTCCAAAAAGCAGCAACTTCTACTGCCGATTTCTACTCTCTAGCTCGGTCTTTATTTGGGAGATTGGATAAGGATGACAAAGCTCGGTGGCTTTCTATTTCGTGGGCCCTGTGGATGGCTCGGAACAAATTTGTGTTTGAGGGTCTGCTAACCCCTCCCTCTAAGGTGGTGGAAATAGGTAATAATTTATGGGGGGACTATACCAAAGCATGTGGAGGCCAAATAGCTCTATCTCGCCTATCTTGATTATTTCTGCTGTGCTCGCAGCTTATTTCTTTTTCTGTACTGTGGAGTCATTTCTAGACCCACTTTATTTGTTTCTTGTGGCAGGAAAGGGTGCTTTCTCCTGGTCACCATCTCTTATACATGTATGCCTTATACACATTCTATCAATAAAGTGTTATCTCTCTTATCAAAAAAAAAAAAGTGAATGGTACACCTAAATAGTAACTGAAGGATTACGTGAATAGTATATATGAATTATTACATGCACAGTTGATATGAATAGTACACTAAATAATTCAGTCGACTAAATAGTAACTCAATAGTTAAACTGGATAATGCATTATTAGAGCATTCTCATCAGACTTTCTATTTTTTTTGTCAATTTGGTTCTAAAAAACCCACTTTTGCTCAAATAGCTAAAGCACTACTACACCAGACTCCCTATTTTAACTTTACTATTCCATTTTTTAATATATCTTTATTATTTTACTTTTTTTTTTCACAACTCCCGAAATACTACACTAAAAAAAAACACTACTACACTACAAAAAAAATCTTTTTTATTCCCCCAATTGATGAACAGTGGCTCCCTTGTTTGAGAGAGCCACTGTTCATCAATTGCGCATTTTAAATGAAATAGGGAGGCTGATGTTTCCGGTTTTTGCTGCCTTTTGCTTATTTTTTGTTGTTTTCGCCCATCTGTTCATGCTGATGAGAATGCTCTTAGACCGCGTGCACAGTGATACACAAAACTGGATAGCACACAAAACGTAATAAAAAAAATCAAGAAGGGTGATATGGTCATTTGGTCCAACACATTCACGGACATTCTTTAGAAAGAGACACAAAAGTCAAGGATATGGTCACTCATTAAGCAAAGCATCAAAGATTGATTTCATTTGCAGAGGGACCAAAACCATGCTACCAAAGCTCATCCTAACGGTCACCTTATTTTATGTGATCTGGGTCGGATCTTATACACATACATGTATGTATTTATATGTATGTGTTTGATTGGAAAGTGTAAATATAAATTTTAATACTTTTTGAGAATGGACTAAACTAATACTAGCGGGAAATTTTTTTATTCAATTTCCTTTTTGGACTTTTTAACATATGTGAAGTGAATAAAGGTACTAAATAATGTGATGAATGTATTATCATATGTGAAGTAAATAAACGTACTAAATAATGTGATGAAGGTACTATCGTATGTGATATTGGTACCATCAAATGTGATGATGGTACCATTAATGTGATGTTTTGGTAATTTGTACGGTACCCATGTGGGTATTGTAGAATGATTCTGAAGTATTGTTATGACAGTAAAGCTTTTTTCGACTGTGAAAACCATCTAGTGTTTGAAACTAAAATGTGATTACCATGATAATTTATGGCATGGTTTGTAAGAAGCACAAAGCCTTATTGGACTAACTTATTGATTGGTATTTGTATGGTAGCCTTGTGAATTGGATTGTGAATTATGAGTTCCCGAATGTTGTGAATGCCGATAAGTGATTACTGTCATGTTGTTATGAATTTATTTTGATTTGATCCGATTTGGTTATCTTTTGCATTGGCAAATAGGTTTTGTGAATTCTTTTTACATGAATACTTTTGCTTTGGATAATTGGTTTTCGTGACATTTGGTTTTTATTATATATTTTCACTTTTGTAGCTCTTGTTAATTATTGAGCTATTGAGGTTTAGTTATGGTTAAAATTTAGTTTAAAGTACTTTTCTATGCAAATGCCTATTGCAGGTGCTCATCTCTTTGGCTGGGGATGAGTAGATGCGAGTGACATGGGTCACTGATGATCAGTCTTCTCCTTCAATTGTTGAGTATGGGACATCGCCTGGGAGATATAGTTCTGTAGCTCAAGGAGAAAGTACCTCTTATAGTTCTCTATTCTACTTCTCCTTCAATTTCAATAATTTTTGAAGAACTCTACCACAATCCACCTCTTTGGAAAATTTGGAAGTGAGTCATAATAAGAAATAAATTAAATTAAATTTCATCCTTATATTTTTAAATTTTATATTTTAGTCTTTATACTTTTACTTTTTTCTTTTTTTTTTTTTTCCAAAAATCTACTTGATGAAAAATATTGATAGGATATATACATGTATCTAGCTTCCATCTAGTACACTGAACGGGACATTTGGACGGCACATGTCCCTGTGTATAAAAGTACTGAGAAAAGTTAAATCCATATATACATCATAGGTTCTACATCATCAAAGTAATATTGGTTTCATGAATTCAGTTTATTATCATATAGTTTTTTAGTATTTTTAATCCATTAAATGATAATAAAGACATTTTTTAAATGTTTTAAAATATAAAGTTGATTTTGAAATAAATATTAAAAATTGATGACAAAATATGCACTTGAAAAAATAAAATAAAAACGATACAAACACAATATATAAGGTGAAACAAAACTTAATTGTGCTTTAAGTATATTTATCTTTCTGGCCTATACATGCTTAATTAATCTTTAGTGAGACAATATTCCTTCTATAATTTCTTTCATTTCTCCTGTCCATTCAAAAAAAAAATACGATAACAGAAAATGTTGGAACTATAATTTACAATATCAATAATAATAAGTATTGTAGGTTTTTAGTCGATACCTTAGGCTCCCAATAATAATGAGGAAGACACTTCGAGGAAACTGAAGTCTGTGATGTTATTGTGTAGCAAAAAACAAAAATTATGACATTATTTTCCACTTTCATTCACAAACTTTTCCACACCTCAGTATAATCTCACGCGGCCACATTAATAATTTAATATAGGACTCTTTTGAACTTTTGCCACCCCTGTTGAACTCACATGCCAAGCAAATTCATTGCAACTTCATATGAAACACGGTATTGACTATAATGTGAAACCTTTGGGTGGGTGAAAACAAATAATAATTTAATATAGGATTCTTTTGAACTTTTGCCACCCCTGTTGAACTCACATGCCAAGCAAATTCATTGCAACTTCATATGAAACACGGTATTGACTATAATGTGAAACCTTTGGGTGGGTGAAAACAAATAATAATACTGTTATTAAATGTGTGTTTTTAATAATATATTTATATTAGTTTTTTTTTTAAATAAAAAATAAATAACAAGATGACAAAAGATACACCAATATTAGAAAAGCTGAATGATTCCGTCGGGACCGTTTTATCAGGTTAGTAAAACAAAAATTTTGGATCAGCACACTCACATGGAATCAAGGTAATTATAGAATACTCGGAAGTACATTAAATACGTATTCTCTCATTTCACATAAGTGGTGGGTCTCGCTAATTAAACCCACCACTTATGTGAAAAGAGAGAATACCCATTTAATGTATTCCAGGAGTATCCTATAATTTTCCTATGGAACCAAAATAAAAAATAAAAAATAGATAAGTCTTTCACAAAAAATTTAGAAAGGAAGAGGGTATCCAGCTTGCACTATCTTGACAAAAGGATATAGACATTAACAAAAAAAAGTCCCTAGGTCAGTGCCCAATCTTTTTGTTGGCAATCTATGGTTTAGGATTCGGCTTGGGTACTTGTCATCAATATAAAATCAGATTTTAAAAAAATGCAAATAAGAAAGGTAAGTTTAGGACATTGAAAAACAAGGCTTCTTTGGGAGAGGGACATATGGGGAATGGAAATAAAAAAAACTTTTAAAGGGTATTATTTTCATTCCATCGTTTAGGATGTTACATTCCTTTTCCTCAGAAGGCCTCTTTTTAATCCCTCCAAATTTGAGAGGAACTAGATTGAATGCAAAAACATTTAATGAATTTTTATTGAAATCTCCATAATATTCCTGTTTTTTATATTTTTAAATGCCTACATCCCTATTTTTTTTAGAGAAAATGGCATAATGGTATTGTTATTACAAAATAATTCATTTCCATTCAACTCTCAAAATAATGTTATTTTCTATTCTATTCCTTCATTTTAAACTATAAAACAAGAGAGATATGAACATTTAAATTATTATTATTATTTTTCCATTTCGTTCCATTCTTTTCTTTCTATCTATTCAATTCCATTCATTTCCTTTATAAACTCTCAAATACAGAGTAAAGGAGAAAAAACGTGTGTATAAAGGGAAAAGCATTTTTTTTCCTCGGCTCTAGGGCTTAGGCACTCCTAAACCCTAGTCGCCGTGTGAAATCGTTTTGTCTTAGTACAAGTTAACTCTTTTCCCCGAGTCATAGGTGGTGTACGGTGGAAACTTGATCCGTTCTGTTAAGTTTGCCCATGGAAGAGATCACGAGAATGTGTGATAGTATGTCCCTTACTGCTAAGGAAGGTGGCAGAGTGGATCTTAGTGATTCTCAGGAAGTATTGGGTAGTTTGTTGGCCGCGAAATTCTTAACAAAGAGGGTTGTGAATTTAGAGGCTGTTATGCGAACTCTGAAACCTCTTTGGCGGTCCGTGCATGGATTTACGGGGCGCGATATGGGAAGTAACAGGGTGCTGTTCCTATTCACTGACACAGCTGACATGGAAAGAGTACTAGCCAATGGTCCGTGGTCCTTCGACAAATATCTGATTCTCCTCAAACGCCTGGAAGATGACCGGTCTTTCTCTGATGTGGTGTTTGATTCGTGCTCATTCTGGGTCCAGATCCATGATCTGCCAGTTCGATGCATGACTAGTGGGGTTTGTGGAAAGATTGGGAAGACATTGGGGCAGGTAGAACAGGTGGAAGAGTTTCATGAGGGACGGGGTGGTGGAAATTTTATGCGGGTACGAGTGCAACTAGACATAACTCAACCATTGTGCAGGGGAAGGAAAATATGGCTCGGTGGTGAGTAGGATCATTGGGTCTCCTTTAAGTTTGAGCGTTTGCCGATATTCTGCTACTGGTGTGGACAGATTAGTCACGACGACAGGGATTGTGCTCTTTGGTTAAACAGCCGTGGACATATGACCTCAGTCCACCAAGAATATGGGCCCTGGCTTCGGGGTGAGATCCCTCGTTTCTTACGCCGTGAAGGGTCGGGCCATGGGGCACATGCACGTGATTTCTCTTTCCCGGAGAAACGGAGAGAAGAGTCGCCGGTTCGGTGTTCGGAAGTGGCTGTCCAAGATAAGATTAATATGGAAAATCCGGAAATCTCGCCTTCTCCTAAAACTGTAACGGAAAAAGTGGATTTCCAGGCGAAATTACAGGAGATCGATCGTGAGTTAGGGCTGGATCACGGGGAGTTAAATGAGTCTCTGGAGCTTTTAATGCAGGGTGATTCGCAGTTCAAATTTCCAACTCCTCAGGCGGGAGTTTTAAATTTTGCAGACACACGGGCTGGGCTAGCGAAAGGTGAGCCCACGGGGGAGAATATTAAAAAGCCCATAGTGGATCTTTGTGGGCCTCAGGGGTCAAACAGGAAGCTGACTGGCAGCACATGGAAGAGGATCACTCGGATCACTAATGGGCCTTTAAACATGGCAATACAGTCCGGCTCTCCAAAGCAGAAAAGAAGTCAGAATGTATTGCTTGAGGAGGAGGTAGTAAGAAGTCTAAAGAAGAAAAAGGCGTCTGGAGATTCTTCTGCTATTAATGAGGTTGAGATATCGGCGGAGGTTGCAATGCAACCCCGCCGGACGCCATGAGTTGTTTGGTTTGGAACTGTCGTGGGCTTGGGAACCCACAAACAGTTCATGAACTCACTGTTATGGTGAGACAAAAGGACCCACTAGCTCTGTTTCTCTCTGAAACAAAGCTAGACGAAAAGAGATTGGAGGTGCTGAGATGTCACTGGGGTTTTGTGGGAAAATTTGTAGTTCCCAGTAGGGGACAAAGTGGGGGGCTTGCTCTTTTTTGGCGTAGAGAAATATCGGTTTCTATCTCATCCTATTCCCACCACCATATAGATGCGCTAATGGATTATGATGGTGAGCCGACTTGGCGGTTTACAGGTTTCTATGGGTCTCCCACGGCAGCAGGCAAATCGGTGGGTTGGGATCTTCTTCGGGTCCTTCGGAGTCACCACACTCTGCCTTGGTTTTGTGGTGGTGACTTCAATGAGTTACTGCAAGCGGAGGAGAAGTGGGGCAGGGTGGCGAGGCCTGAACATCAGATGAGAGAATTCCGAAGAGTTGTGGATGATTGTGGATTTGTAGACTTGGGTTTTGTGGGCTCTCCGTATACATGGTGGAACAAGCAAACTGGGACAGCTCGGGTTCTTGAGCGCTTGGATAGGTGCCTGGCAACAGCTGATTGGTTGTTGAAATTTCCAAACTGCCGTGTCACTCATCTCCAGGCCGTGTTTTCCGATCATCAACCATTGTGGGTAGAGCTTCACTGGTCTGGTCGTAATCTGCGGCCTTGTAGAAAACGATTCCGCTTTGAGGAGATGTGGACGCTGCACTCAGGCTGTGAAGACACGATAAAGAAGGCCTGGGAGTCTCGGCAAAGTGGTTCTCTTATGTTTCAGGTGGTGGAAAAGATTAAAGCAAGCAGGGAGAGTTTAAAGAATTGGAGTTTTAACGAGTTTGGGAGTATACGGGCTGCCATTGCTACCAAAACTCGGCAATTACAGTAGGAAGTTGAGTTGAGTCCTGAGAATCAAAATGTTCCGCTAATACAGAAGCTGAATGGAGAGCTGGCTGATTTGCATGCAAAAGAAGAGAGGATGTGGAAGCAACGGTCGAGGAGCTTATGGCTTCAAAGTGGAGACCGTAACACAAAGTATTTTCACTGTCAAGCCACCTACAGAAAGCGCAGGAACCATATTCATGGGATTAGAGACAGGGTAGGAGTATGGCAGAGTGGAGCTGAAGAGGTGGAGCACACGATTGTGGAGTATTATAAGGATCTTTTCACTACTTCTCAACCTGGGAATTTTGATGAAATCCTTTCAGGTGTGGACAGGATGATTACAATTGATATGAACCAACAGTTAGATGCTGAGTTCACTGCAGCTGAGGTTGAGCATGCTCTCAACCAAATGGGCCCACTTAAAGCTCCAGGACCGGATGGTATGGCGCCTATTTTTTATCAAAAATATTGGAATATTGTGGGTCATGATGTAACTGCTAGTATACTATCTTGTCTTAGAGATGGTTCTTTGTTGAAAAAAATTAACCATACCCATATATGCTTAATCCCAAAGGTGCAGAATCCTGAGAGTGTAAAGGATTTCAGGCCTATAAGCCTATGTAACGTGATTTATAAAATAATTGCAAAAGTGCCTGCTAATAGATTGAAGAAGATTTTACCACACATTATCTCAGAGTCACAAAGTGCCTTTGTCCCTGGGAGATTGATTTCAGATAATATTCTAATTGCTTTTGAGACCCTCCATCACATGAAGCATATGAAAGGCAATAAGCAGGGGTATATGGCACTCAAACTTGACATGAGCAAGGCCTATGATAGAGTTGAATGGGCGTTCCTTGAACGAATAATGCTTACGATGGGGTTTTCAGAATCATGGGTTTCTATGATAATGGAATGTGTTCGAACGGTGTCTTATTCTGTCTTGATTAATGGCGAGCCTAAAGGCTTTTTCTGTCCTACCAGAGGCCTACGCCAAGGAGATCCAATTTCCCCATATTTATTCTTGTTATGTGCAGAGGGTCTAAATGCTCTTCTGGCTAAAGCAACTCTTTCAAAGAAAATTCAGGGTATCTCAATCAGCCGTGGAGGGCCCAAGTTATCCCATCTCTTTTTTGCAGATGATAGTGTGCTCTTTTGTAGGGCGTCTCTGCAAGAGTGTCATGCTATTCAGGACATTCTTCGTACTTATGAGCGAGCTTCGGGGCAACAAATTAACCAAGACAAAACCACACTTTTCTTCAGTTCTTCTACACGAGAGGAAACCCAAAATGAGATTAAAGATGCTCTTCGTCTTCCAGTGATCCGTCAATATGAGAATTATTTGGGCCTCCCATCCATGGTTGGTCGGGCAAAATATAAATCCTTCACCCAGCTTAAGGATCGGGTTTGGAATAAAATCCAAGGGTGGAAAGGAAAGCTTCTTTCTCAGGCGGGAAGGGAAGTGTTGATCAAAGCAGTAGTTCAAGCCATTCCGGCTTATACTATGAATGTATTTAAGCTCCCGAAGAAGTTATGTGCTGATTTAGAGAGAATGGTGCGTGATTTCTGGTGGGGTCACTCCGGGGAAGCTCGCAAGGTTCATTGGGTTAATTGGGGAGCTCTTTGCAAACCAAAACAGGTGGGTGGTATGGGCTTCAGGGAGTTGTCGAAATTCAACGATGCATTGCTGGCCAAGCAGGTGTGGCGGCTAATTCATAACAAGTCTTCTCTGCTCTATAGAGTGCTTCAAGCGAAATACTTTCCTAGAAGTTCTATTATGGATATTAGATGCTCCACCAAAGCCTCTTTTGCTTGGAGAAGCATTCTAAAGACTCGTTCAGTGATTCAGAAAGGTGCAAGGTGGCGTATTGGCAGGGGGGATTCAGTTTGTATCTGGCGTGATAAGTGGCTTCCTTCCCCATCCCCAGGCCTACCTCTCTCCCCTCCGAATTTGCTTGATGCTGAAGCTTGTGTCTCCTCCCTCATCCAGCAATCTAGTGGTACGTAGAATTCTATGTTAATTGATCAAATCTTTTTGCCTAGTGACGCTGCGTTGATAAAAAGTATCCCTTTGAGCATGCAGGCAAGGGATGATGTAGTGGTCTGGAGTCGGGAAAAGAATGGACTTTATTCGGTCCGAAGTGCCTACAAAATGCTGATAGAGGCCGAGAGTTCACCTCAGCAGAGCTGCTCTGATATGGGCGAATGGAAGAAATTTTGGAAGCGGGTCTGGTCAGTTCGTGTTCCTCATAAAGTTCGTCACTTTCTGTGGCGAGCATGTTCGAATGCGCTGCCTACGATGGTCAATCTCTCTCGAAGGCATATTGTAACGGATGATAAGTGTGGGTTCTGTCTTGGTGCTGAGGAAGATGTCTTGCATGCCGTGTGGGGTTGTCCGTCTCTTACGGAATTGTGGGGTCACCATGGTTTAGCAAGGAAAATATTCCGTCACCATCATACTTTGCTCTTGGATGTGCTCTCTCATATCTTTGATTGTGGGTCGGGGGTGTTGGTGGCTGAGATGGCGTTTATGTTTTGGTGTGTGTGGCAGCGTCGTAACAAAGCCATGTACCAGAGCATTGTGGACCCACTTGAATCTATTTTTCCACTGGTTCAACGGCTTTCCTCTGAGTATCACCTCGCCAATGAAGAGGCTGCCCCTCATACTCCACCGATTCCTGTATCCTGGAGACCCTCGAATGTTTGTGAATTTAAAGTTAACTTCGATGCTGCCGTATTCCCGAAGCACCATTCAAATGGTGTGGGGGTTGTCATTAGAAATGGGCAGGGCCTCCCAGTAGTTGTGGCATGCCAGCGGTTCTCATGTGTTTATGATATTTCTGATGCTGAAGCAATGGCGGCTCGGGTAGCTCTCCAGTTAGCTTGGGATTCTGGTCTGCGGAATGTCGAAGTGGAGGGGGATTCTCTGGTGGTGATTCGGGCTCTCAAGGATCAGGCGAGGTGTTTGGCATCTTATGGTGAAATTATTATGGATATACAACTTCTGGCAGCTTCCTTTCATTGTGTTAATTACTGTCATGTGCGTAGGACTGGAAATAATGCAGCCCATGTGTTGGCTCGCAAGGTTTTAGATTTGCCTTCTGAGTTTTTAGTTTGGCTGGAAGATGTTCCAGACTTTCTTGATCATGTAATCCAGGCAGAGCTGCCTCAATTCTAATATATCTACTATCTTCTTTCTCAAAAAAAAAAAAAAAAAAAAGGGAAAAGCATTAAAACATAGCAATTAAGAGTACAGAACTAAGGGAGAGAGGGGATAAAGCCCCTAGATGTAATTTCCGTTAGATCCCACACAAAAGTTTGATATACAAAATTAGGACATAGATTATACACTAGTATACATTGCAGGGATTACATATTCACTCATTTCAAGTAATATGCTCCTGTTGGCTTCATGGTACGAGTGTGAGGGGCCACTATCCGTGGTCTTTTTAATGGTGCCTTGCAATCCAAAACAAGAGTATACAAAATAGGAAGACAATTTTGGTTAGTGGTTAACAAATTTAATACAATAGTGGAATCTATTCCTTAAACAATGTGTCGTTAGCCTAAATTGTCATGTCGAGTTGGAACTACATCGAACTGCCCATAGCTCAGCATGATTAAGCAAGAAAACCATTAATACAATTGTCATGTAGGTCAAGGATTAGCCCCTGTCCCAAATGATTTCGGGTTTCCTTGTACACTCCCTTCGGTATTGAGTTTAAACAAATGGAGGGGTGGGCAGGAGCCATTTTATCCAAATTTCATATTTTGGTGTTGGAGGGACCCATTAAGTAGAAAAATTCATTGAGTAGATGAAAAAATTGGAAAACAATTTGATGGGTGGTTTGTTCCGCATTGGAGAAAATGAGAGCATTACTTGCTAGCCAAATGGTCCAGAGTGTAAAAACAAATTTCATTTGTTAAGGGCGGGGTGTTGTAGCTGGTCATATCCTTGTTTCTTTTTTAATAGACGTATTTTTTTAGAAAGAAAAACACAAAAATCCAGTGACTCATTAAGCAAAGCATCAAAGATTGATTTCATTTGCTGAGGGACCAAAATCATGCTACCAAACCTCATCCTAACGGTCACCTTATTAATCTCAGTAACTGTCACAACCGCCAACTACCTTCGACCTCAGCCTCGTGAAACTTTGCATTTCCGGTGGAGCCCCAAACCCTCCTCTTATCCTCAGCAGGTAACATTATCATCTCTCTCTCTCTCTCTATCCAGTTTTACCATTTTATTTTATTTTATTTTATGTGATCTGGGTCGGATCTTATGCACACACATGTATGTATTTATATGTAAGTGTTTGATTAGAAAGTGTAAATATAAATTTTAATACTTTTTGGGAATGGACTAAAATAATACTAGTGGGAAGATTCTTGATTCAATTTCTTTTTTGGACCTTTTAACATTGAGAGTTTTAATTAAATATATGATTGTATGAAGCTTAATGAAAGCTTTTCTTATAGTATTGAATACTTTAAATACTGAAACTTTTTTTGAAAAAAGTTGAATTTGAATTGGCATTTTTATTGTCTCTGTAATATATTATTCTCTGTTTTATGGGATAGTTTTTGCTTCCTTGAAAATTCCAACTTCATGAATATATGAATTTGAGGAATCTAAACCTTTTGTTTTGTTTTGTTTTTGGTGCTTCATTTGTCTATGTTTTATAGCTTAGTGGAATTGAGTATTTACTTGAAGATACAAATGAGGAGTAAATTAGGAGGATTTTTTTTCTTGTTATAGAACAGAATTGGCATGAAGTATTGTTATGACAGTAAAGCTTTTTTCGACTGTGAAAACCATCTAGTGTTTGAAACTAAAATGTGATTACCACGATAATTTATGGCATAGGTTCTTGGGTTTGTAAGAAGCTTGAAGCCTTATTGGACTGACTTACTGATTGGTATGTGTATGGTAGTCTGTTGAATTGGATTGAAAATTATGAGTTCCTAAATGTTGTGAATGCCGATAAGTGATTACTGTCATGTTGTTATGAATTTATTTTGATTTGATCCGATTTGGTTATCTTTTGCATTGGCAAATTGGTTTTGTGATTTCTTTTTACATGAATACTTTTGCTTTGGATAATTGGTTTTCATGACATTTGGTTTTATTATATACTAGTCGTTAACCCGTGCGATGCACGGGATAGTTAAATACAAATAACATATATTTATTTTGGTTAAAGTTACAATGTTAATCTCACAATGCCATTTGAAAATAAACTTTGATCATCATATGTAAGAAATACATATAGAGAAATATCATTAATCAACCTCACGCAATTCATCCAAAAGTAATGGAATTAAAACAAACGAGTAGTTGCACTAAAGATAACATTATAATAAAGGAATCTACATGCTTAGTGTATGACAGTTATGCTTGGAAAGGCTCTTAGACTGCTGGAAGAACATAATAATATTATGAATTTACTCAATAGAGGATCATCCAAATGGAAAGTGATACACAAATCCTGAATCAAACTTTTGCCTAGAAAACATCAACAATTCCATATCAAAAGTATAATAAAGAAGATCTAATATAAATAAAAATGTTTAGATCCCAAGCAGAGAAAAAGAATTAGAAATTATACCATCCAAATGCAAAGCCTTGGCTTGCCAGATCTCTAAAATTAAACCTTTGTTACAATTTCAAGCAGAGCTGGAACACCAACATAAAAAGCATAAATAGCCACAATATAGATCTAAAATTGTTTACCAGAGTTTTGAACTTGAAATTAACATTCTAAAATGTACATCACCTTGGGCAGCACATTAATTTTATATAGCAATGCCTGAGACACAATGTCTATTACACCTTTGGCACATATAGGCAAATAGATTCACTTAAGGAAAACTACCCATGGATCGAGGCCCCAACCCCAATTCAAAAAATTATCAAAATATGCTACTAATACCATGATTTCTCCACAAATAAAGAGAGTAGTTTATTAATTTCATGATAACTATTTTCTAAGATAAGGAATTAACTTCTTATAAATACTCTCCTTAAGATTCACATTTGTATAATTGCTAAGTCAGTATATAGCATATGCAGATTCTAGTGTAATTACTAATGCCAAATAATGGTTAGCAATTCGTTTGGCGATTGAATAAAAAAACAGAGAAGTATGATAATAAATATCTCAATATGACTTAGCCTAATTGGTTTGCTACCTCTTAGAAACAAAACATCAAGCATGTGGTGAGCAAATTAGCATTTGGTCATAAAACGATTAAGCATTCAAAAAGTAATTAGAGCTTGCATTACAAACAAAAATTAAGTGAGAATTTAGCATTGTGAATCACCTAAACAAAAAAAAAATACTGATACATAAAAGAAATTAGATTACCAAAGATTCAAGAGAAGATTGAGAATTCCTCCAATATAGCAAGCAACAAACCGGGTGTGGTATTGAATGCTTGATAGGTTCCAGTCACCTTGGGTCGCTGCCTGCTAAACATTCAATGAGTGGTCTGCCACACGAAACAAATGTCACAAAGAACAAAAAAGATTAGTGTTTGTGTGTGTGTGTGAAGAGAGATGTTTGGGGACAGTGTGATTTTATATTTTTAATTCTAGGGATGTGGCAACTGAAGGAGATGAAGAGCTGATTTTGACAGAGCAGTTATGGTATCCAATTAAATGGGAAGGATGAAAAAAAACCATACAATCTTAGAAACTACTTTTCTTCCATTTATCAATTGAAGGATGTGAATAGCCGTAACTAAAAAGGTGTGAGAGAGAGTGGCAGAGACTTAGAGGTGTTTAGAAAGCTATAGGGAAGCTGGAAAGTCTGGAAGCATTAAAGAAGAAGATGAATTTTTTTTGATAATTGACAAAGATTTTAATAAATAAAAGCAAACAACATATTACATACCCTACAAAGAGGGAGAAAAGGCCCTACATAGAGGGAAGCAAAAGTGACATTCGTCACGGTAAAACACCCAACCAAGAGGGCAGAGAAACACCCTACCAAGAGGGCAGAGAAACAAAACAACATAACTACAACAACTTTACTACTACAACGACGACAACAACAACAACAACAGCAGCAACAACCAACACAAACAACACAACAACACAAACACAAATCGACACAAATTTTGACCACTGTCCAGAAGAGAACAAGAGCATCCATGGCAATTAATGTCTGAACCAACAGAGGATTTGGAGCCGTAATCCCAGCCAAGTAAACCACTGAGTCGAATCGAGTTTGCCATGGCAAGAAATGCCATGCGATCCGGGTGTGGTGGGGGCTCTTCAAAAAGAGTTTTAAATAATCAAACCCAAAAATAGGGTCGATAGAAGGACGAGCTGGAAGAATTCCCCAGATCCTATGTTCTCCGAACATCCATTGCTGTCGATGGTCTCGGTGCGCACTGGAATGGCAGATTTGTGCCGACAAAAGGGAGAGAAGCCGATGGAGACTCGAGTCACCCATAGCCTCCAGCAGATCTCCACCATACAGAACCAAATCGGAAGGGTGAGGAGTGAAACGGAACGTAGGAAATGGTAGGGGTGGTGGCGGTGACTCAAATCCGTCCGATCTGGTAGTCAAAAAGAGAAGAAAGAGAAAAAGGAAAAGGAAAAGGAAAGACAAAGGGGAAATGGCCACGCCACCGAGATCGGACCGTTGCTGGTCTCAATCTCCCTCATCTGAAGATGAGGGACGGTGGCGCGACCCTAAAACAGCAGTGAAAAGGGTGGTTGGCCTCAGGCAAGTCGGGTTGGGTTTTCTCAGGAAGTCTCTGGAAGGTCTTTTAGGCAGTAGATTTCTTTTTAAAGAAGAAGATGAATAGACAGACAATGGAGACAACTTTTATTAAATGATAATGAAGAGGTTAAGGGCTTGTTTGGTACACCATTTTTAAAAATAGTTTTCTTGTTTATAAACCAGAAAATGAGGATCCCACCAAATTTTAGCTTGTTTGGTACACCGATTTTTGATTTTAATCTGAAAAATGGATTGGTTTTTTTGGTGGTCCCATGCCATTTTTCAGAATGGCTTGGACCTGTTTTGGCCCTTTTTGAAACCGGATTCATTTTCATGGTTTTATTACCGTTGCCATTAATTACTTTGCAATCAAATAATATTACACAACCAATATTTACAAAGGAGATACAGATCAGATAAGGAAACAGACCACCACCATCAAATTCACAAACCTCCACCACACCCACGGCAACCTCAAACCCAGACTCAGCCCCACAGCCACCGATTCACGCCAACAACCACCCACGCCAGCGACACCAAACCCAACATCAAACCCACGGCAACACCCCAAACTCAAACATCCAACACCAACTCAAAACACCCACACCCACGGCAACCCAAACCCAAACTCAGCCCCATGGCCATCGATCCACGCCAACAACACCCACGGCAACCCCAAAACTCAAACATCCAACCCACACCCACACCCACACCCACGGCAACCACAAACCCAAACTCAGCCCCATGGCCATCGATCTACGCCAACAACTACCCACACCAGCGACACCAAAAAAAACAAACCAGTAAACCAAACAGCCAAAAAAAAAAAAAAATGTAAATCTAGACCCGAAACCTGGCGGCGGTGAAGAAGACCGGAGCATTGTAACATGTTGACGAAGTGAAAAAATAGAATGGGGAAAGAAAGACAGTGAGGTGGGTTGAGGGGAAAAAAAGAAAAGAAAAAGAAAAATGGTGGAAGAGGTTAGTGAGGGTGAGGATTGAAGGGGAAAGAACGAAGAAAAAAAAAGAAAAAAGAAAAGAAATATGGGGAAGGGGTCTAAACATTGGGGATTGAGGAGGAAAAGAAAAGAAGTAAAATGGAATGGGTAAGTGTACTGAAGAAGAAATGAGGGGGAAAAAATGGAAATGGGTAAAGTTTACTGAAGAAGAAATGAGGGGAAAAAAAATGGGGGTTAGGTGTGTGGTGGGGGAAAAGGAAAGGGAAATTGGGAAGGGGTGGTGGGCCACGTGTGTGGTGCTGAAAAATGGTGACCGAAAAAAAGAAAAAAAATAAAATTGGGAGAAGGAATAATCTTCTACAGTATATGTAAATGCAACCCAAAACATAAATTGAAAACAAACTGCCAAACAGAAAAATTTATTTAAATTGAGTTTCAAAATGTAACTTGAAAATAATTTATTTAAATTGAGTTTCAAAATGTAACTTGAAAATAATTTATTTAAATTGAGTTTCAAAATGTAACTTGAAAATAAGGTACCAAACAGAATTTTTTTTCAAAAACCAAATTCAAACAAGTTTCATATTCTAATTTGAAAAGTTAAAAAAAAATCATGATTTGAAAATACAAAATAAAAACATATACCAAACAAGCCCTAAAACAGTAGAATGATTTTTGGGATATTTAAATTGGTTATTAATAGGTGAGAGGGCAATAGTTAAACGAGAGAATCAATTAGCATTTATCTGAAATCAATTAGCATTAGGCGTGAGAGAGAGGGAAGGATGACTTAGACTTCTGTGGGTGCAGGGATTCTGACGTGGCAGTGTTTGGAGGAGGGCTGGAGGGCAAACACTTTCTCTTTGCTTCGAGTTTTAATTTATATTATAGAATATAGATTAAAGATTTGCACTTTTGTAGCTCTTGTTAATTATTGAGCTATTGAGGTTTAGTTATGGTTGAAATTTAGTTTAAAGTACTTTTCTGTGCAAATGCCTATTGTAGGTGCACATCTCTTTGGCTGGGGATGAGTACATGCGAGTGACATGGGTCACTGATGATCAGTCTTCTCCTTCAATTGTTGAGTATGGGACATCGCCTGGGAGATACAGTTCTGTAGTTCAAGGAGAAAGTACCTCTTATAGTTATCTATTCTACTTCTCCTTCAATTTCATTAATTTTTGAAGAACTCTGCCACAATCCACCTCTTTGGAAAATTTGGAAGTGGGTCATAATAAGAAGTAAAGTCAAATAAATGTATAGATAAGGGGTAAACCTCAAGGAGAAAAGCTTAAATTTTGTTTCTTTAATGGTATGATCTTTCTTAGCAAAAAAAAAAAAGAAGCCTTAATTCAGTTTCTCTAAGGGCAACTGAGTTCTTAGATTGAGTGAAAAGATTGGAGATGGCTGGAATTTGGATCTCCATTGCAGCTAAGATTGTATATCTAGTGGAACCAATCCTTAACCAGTTTGATTATCTCATTAATTTCAATGACAATGTTGAGGATCTTACCAAGCATGTGGAAAAGCTGGAGGCTATAAATTTGAAGGTAAAGCAATTAATTGAGATTGCAAGAAGGAATGCAGAAGACATCAAACTGGATGTAGAGAGGTGGCTATCAAATGTAGATGAGATCATTCAGTGTCCCAAGATCAAGGTACACTTTCAATACATACCTCTTCTGAAATTTTTGGATATTCCCAGTTGAATGCCTATGAAATGTTGTCAAAGGAAAGAATTGTCATGTTTATTCATTTATTTTTAAATCTTTCTTATTCATTCATTCATTCCCTGCTTTATGTTTCAATTGCAATACATGGTAGATGTTCACAAAGACTTGCTTTTGGCTATTGTTAGTAAACAACTGAGCTGTATGCAAAACAGTTGGAAGTTATTAAATTACAACACATACTCTTCTAGTCAAGGCTCATCAATGTAGTTTTATTTCTGAAAAAGATTTTGGCATAAATTTTAGACAGTTCCATTTGCTGCTTTTGTCTTCTTAAGGTATGACACTCAGTGAAGTTAAAATTGGAGATACAATCTGATGCGTTGAATTGATTTTTTAAAAGGATCGGACTCTCTAAAACATTTCCATAGTGATTACCAATGGGGAAGTGTAGGTTTCAAAGTTAAAAACAGAACAGGTTGTGGAGCATGAGACATCTTGGATATCATGACTGATACTGAAGCAGTTGAAGAACATTGGAAAAGTCAATTTACAGATCAAACCACCTTTCAATTGACCCCAAAATATGTGTATCAACAGTGCTATATTTTCCCTGTGATGCAACTGTGGGTGATGAATCATTATTCTAGAACAATTTTCAGTTAGATTATATTAAGAATATGCTTGAGGTATGACTTATTCACGAGTTGGTGAACAGCTTTTGTGTGATTTGGATTTTTGATTTTTAGTTTATTGTTATTATGTTATTAAATCTCTAATGTAGTTGTCATAATTCTCAACTAATGAAGTCATTGGATTTTGTGCAGGCACATTCTCCTATTGTTGTAAATATAGAACCCTATGATCCTGTTTTCATCTTATGCTTTCCAATTCATAGTCTGTCATTGGGGTTTACTGGTTTAGGCTTGCTTGCAGTTGCATTTTGTTAGCATGTCTTCATCAACTTAAAGATTTAGGAAATTGGGTTATGAAACTCTTGGGATGCCTAAGCATGTGTTGTAGTTAATGCTTTGTTCAGTATAATTGCTTGTTTCTGGTACATGGTTCTCTCCTACTTCTTTCCCCTCTCCAATTTATAAAGGTAAGATATTTAGTAAGAAAACTATAGCTTTGTAAGGAAACATTAAGACTTGTTGAAAAAATGGTTTGATTAGGCAAGCTTATACTTTAATGAAATGGAAGGAATGCATGATCTAAAGCATGATATTCTATTGTTGTGATTACCCTAACTATGTCAACAAAATCGGTGCTAGGTTGTGGTTTTGGGACTCCCTACATGATGGGCCTGGTCAGATACTAATATATGCTTTGGAGATTCTCAATACTCTTTTACTAAAATAAAAGGGCTTATGAAAGTAAAATCAGTCCTATAATGACTCTGTTTCCTAGAACATAGTTCACAATAACACTTGACAAAAAAAAGTCCAAATTTCTGTACACAGAATATTCTGTTCATAAGCTGATTCCTTGACATATTTGCGACTCTTCAAACTAGGGATGGCAATAAACCCGTGACCCACGGGTACTCGACCCGCCCCGCCTCAAAAAACCCGCCCCGCCCCGTTTATGTAATAGGGTATCGGGTCGGGTTTTTTTTAACATAAACGGGTTTTAATCGGGTTTTAAACGGGTTTTAAACGGGGCGGGTTTTATTGAAAAACCCGAATATGACCCGAACTATTTAAAAAAAAAAACCCAAAAAATCCTAAAACCCGAAACGGCGAAACCCGAGCCTCTCCTCAGTCGATCTCGATCTCCTTCACCGATCTCGGATTCTCGATCTCCTTCACCGATCTCGATCTCCTTCATCGATCTCGATCTCCTTCACCGATGTCGGATTCTCGATCTCCTTCAGCTGCAAAGACTTTCCCGGTAAACAAATCTCTTTGGCTCGAACTATTCACTTCGTTTTGTGTTTTTGTTATCTGGGTTTTGTTTAATATGTGGATTTTTTTGGTTATTGTTATTGTTTTTGGTGGTTTTAAGCAATTTGAGCTGGTTTGGTATCTGGGTTTTTGTTTCTGCACTAGGAGTTGGTTGGATTTTGGATTTTGTTTCTGCAAAAAATGGCTATATCTCATAGGTGTTCGACCAAAGTCCTCTAAGAGTTGGATTTTGACCCTTTACTGCCTCATGGTCCATTGCTCACTGTTGGTTAGCATACTTCGTGTTTTGTATTTCTGCACTAGGATCGTTTTAATTGAAAGCTTTACAAACTGATAAAATCACTAAAATAATTTAGTATCAATGAAAAGTCATTGTGCAATTCTGAGCTAAGCTTGGATACTGGGTGGGTAGTTCTTAAAGATGATTTAGTATTCTCTTTTCTTTTCTTTTTTCTGTCATTCATTGTTTATGATTCTTTTTATGTGCTTTATGCTTCAGCAGACTAAAGCCAACCCCACTAATTGAGACAAAAGCAGAGAGTGTAGAATGTAGAATGTAGAATGTAGAGTGTATAAATCTGGTTGCTTTGGTTGTGTATAGAGTGTAGAATGTAGAATGTATATGGATTTTAGTTGTGTATGCTGTTTGGTTGCTCAGAAAACAGTAAAAGTAAATCTATTAAGGCTAATAATAATATGTAGTTGCTGACTGTTTAAGGCTAATAATAATATGAGTTATGGCAACTAGGAGGGTCTTTTAGTTATATCATGGTCCATGTTTGCCTATACTAGGAGGGTCACTAGTACATAATCTCCATTGAATATTTTATTAGACAGTAAAGTATGGTGCATTAACTATTTGTCATCTAGCATTTATTGTTTCCCCTGCTTTCTGTTTCTCCCAAATGCAGTTCTTGTCCTCCTGGACTTCCTCCCTCTTTTCACTTATGTGTGTGTCCTCAAGTTTATTTATTTTTTTGATAGGTAATAGACAAATTTTATTAAAGAGAATTCTTAAAGTGCATAAAGCATGCACAGTAAGAGTTACTGATTTACAGGGACAAAAGCAGGATCAATAGAAGATAAGGATGAAATAAAATCTAAAGTGGAGCTTTTAGTAGTCAAGTTTTGGGTTTGCTATGTTTTCAGTTTGCTTCAGGGCTTCTTTTGTATACATTTCATGTTCATGGGTTATGGCAACTTTTGGCATATTTTTTAAACTGAACACAACAAAGCCTAATATTAGTGCATAGAATTGATGAATCATCTAGGCAACTGGTACTGCTTTCTGTACAGGGAGATTTCAGTGGGAAAGGCTTGTGTAGCCTAATATTAGTGCTTGATCAAAAAGAGTATTTCCACTAGCAGACTAATCCTTTTGGTATGAAACATAGATAATTAGTTGAGATTGAGTCTATTAAGTATGTTTCATTGATGTCTATGAAAGATAATGTCTTAGGCATACTGTAATTAGGGCCGATGAGCTCTAGCTCAAACGGCAATGCCTCCCTTGTAAGAGCTAGGTCCATATTTTATCCATGATTGGCTCTATCTAAAGTAAAGCAGTTTACATCTGATTTATTTATTTTAGATGAATAATTTGCATCTGATTTAAGTCTGGCAAACTTGTGTACTTCACAAAATAACAATAGGATTCATCCATTACACATGAAACAAACCATTTAATATGAATGCTTACTTGTATCTTTTATGTTATTCCCTGTTTATTTGTATCTTTTATGTTATTCTCTTTACCATGCAAACTATTTAATATGAATGCTTCAAGTTTGAGTTTCCAAATTAATGGGTAAATTTTGCTATCCTTTCCTCTAGTCAATCTCACCTTTATTCGAAAATATTTACTATTTGCTACTAATTGCACTCTTATGATTTTACTACTAATTGCACCTAGAATGATTGTTATAATTTATATTTCCTAATTCAAAGTTATTGCGTATGCTTTATCTATTAGGTTGTTGAGAGCGGAGGAAAGAACATAGAAATTGATGTGATGATGATAGAGCATGGACTACTCCAACTTGAGGAAGCTGAAATTGATGCCATTGTTTGATTCTTTTATGTGTAAAAGTAGTTCCATTGGCTATTGTATTGTGCTATAACTAACACAAAGATTGAAAATTATAAGTGTAACGGAACACAACATATTTCAAACTATGGGTCACCTATATTATACAACGTTTTGATGCAATGTGTAGCATGTGATGGTGTGGACTTGGCAAATGACTTGTGTGGATAAATACTTACTGACCAACTGCATGCACATGTGTGTGGAAATTTAATTAAACCAGCTTATTTTACATTACGATAAGAAGACAGAAGAGAGCTTTAGAGTTGACTGTGAAAAGTTGGGTTAGAAGGTGAAACAAGCACAATATATAAATAATTAGTATAATCAAATGTTAATACATCATCCATAAATCCCAAGAAATTGGTCTAATAATTCTTAAATCTCATGTGATTCATGAATGCCCATGTTAATACATTGTCCGTAAATCCAAAGGAATTGGTCTAATGATTCTTAAACCTCATGTGATTCATGGATGCCCACGTTAGCAAAAAATAGTACATATAGTATGTAACTTTTGTAATATCAAGCACCTCCAAAAGTAATAATGGAAAAGTTTATTGAAATTTGAAGCACATTAGCATTGGAGAAGCTAAATAATTTTTTAGGCTTCTATTTCATTCTTAAAAAAAAAAAAAAAAAAAAGAATCGGGTCGGGTCGGGTCGGGTACCCGTCGAGTACTGTCGGGTCGGGTTAAACGGGTACCCGTTGAAACAAACGGGGCGGGGCAGTAAACGGGTTTTTGTAGGACGTGTCTCTAAACGGGTCGGGTCAGGGCGGGTCTTAGCGGGTCGGGTCGAAACCCGACCCATTGCCATCCTTACTTCAAACTTCTCATTTGCACTAAACCATTTCCCTCTCTTATATGCAGGTTAAAAATGTTTAAAAATAGTGTTACAAAAAATTTATTCACAGTATTGCAAGTTCACGATTGTATTTGTTCTATCTCACGATTTAAGATGTGTGTCTTATAAGTTTGCATTCCCTCTATCTTAGACACCTGTCTCATTTCTGTTTCTTTGGTATACATTTATACTATTTGCCTATTAGTGTGGTCTTGCTTGTGATAACCTTATAATCCTAGATTAGTTACATGCTCTCCTCAGGCATTATTTGAATGTTTTGTTTCTATAATTTCAAAAAATTTTGCTGTGTGTTCATTTTTCCCCACTTGAGGTGCATATGCACTAATTTATGACCATCCGACTTGCTCTTGTACTAACTTGTCTTGTGCATGTCCTTGGTGTGAGAACCTTTCCTATTCAGTGCATTTGGTACTTATATACCATGCATGTAAATATCAGAAATAGGTTGAGAAATTGTTCCATAAGGTGGTTTTTGGTGTGGAGAAGCGAAGATTATGGATTAAACTATTAAGAGGCAGTTCACTTCAAGTTGATAGTGTTTCCGGCTTAAAGGATAAATAATATAGGTTGAGGTATTTACAAAAGATATCTTGGCCCAAATTCTAGTGATTAGGAGTTGTAAAATGAAATTGATTAAACTGGATCTGTGTTAATAATCTTATATTGGATAGCTGGACAATGCTGAGTTGAGTTTGATTGTTTATGTACACGGTTTCTGTACACCACTGTTATATATACACACACTAACACTACTGCAAATAATATGTTCTCATTGATTCTGTGCCCTTGCAATTTTAATTAGAAATTCTGACTAATAAGCTAGTAGCTGACAGATATTGTATGTGTCATTGCATATTATGTCAAGTGGCCTATGAAGTTCTAATAATATACTCATCTGTTTTCTGTATATACTGATTTCTTGTTTTTTGAAATTCCAAGGGTGTCAACTTGAACTTCATTGAAATATGTAGGTGTTATTCTTATCACCATCATTATCATCATAACCATAAAACATCATCTATTCTGTTATTATGGTGATATATGATTGTTTTACAAAATAATTGCAATATTTCCATGTCCACACCATAGAGTACGCTGTCTTAACAGCTCAATCAAACTACAATTATACTGCTTATATAAGCTTGTCTACAATCTGTGCTTTTTGAATGAATAGAATGTCAGTTGTAAATGTTAGTAGTAGTATTTTTTCCTCCATCCATTAACTCTCTCTTGTTTGAATTTAGGTTGTCAATGATGTTATTTCATCAAGAAACATTACTGAGTAGTTGCAAAAAGATGCCCTTGAGCTCATGGAACTTTCTCTGCCTATGTACAAATTGTTAATTGGTGGTTTGACACATTCATAATGGAAATTGTCCCATTGGTTAACCCATTTGTAAATAAAATGATATCAACATTGATGATATCATTGAAAAGGAAAACATACAAGCCACAATTTTCTCTTTCAATTGAGGGTCTATATCAAATATATTAGGCTGTTGATTTCAAATATATATATTAGTTTGTTAAATGTGTATATATATGTTAATGTGCATATATATGTTAATGTGTATATATATTACAAATTTTCCAACTTGTTAGTTTTGGATACCCAATTATGGGTTCCTGATGCAAGACAGCCTTGGTATCCTTAATATTAAGAAGCTGCCTTGCGTGGCGAGCATCTGGTGGGGGAGGGGTAGGAGAAAATAAATGTGAGGTTGGGGTTGATTGGATGAGGAGAAAAGATCTTACTTCTGTGGATTTAAGTGGAGAAATTCTTGGAAAGTTTTAGTAATAAATCAGAAAGTGCCTGGTATTATACAGATTCAGGTTAAGAAGAATAGAAGATGAGACTGATGGGAAATTTAGTGAGAAAGAAATTACAGATTGTAGAACCACTGAGTAAAGAGAATTAACAGAGAGAAGTAGGGGAAAGAAGCAAATGCTAATAACTGTAGCAAAAAAACTCAAACTTGAGTTAATTTTCAATATTACCATGAGTCCATGACAATATGCTTCTATATATGATAGAACTTGCTTCATAGGAACCACTCCATTGTAATAATCTTGCTTAAAATACTTGATGGTGAAGTAAACCCTATAAGCTACTTCTAAGCTAGTCACTTTTAAGTTGCTTCCCTCTGTGGATGCTCAAAATTTCTGTCTTGATGGGCCGCGTATCAATCCACGAATGGGCTGGACACAGGTTGGATTTGTATGAATGGGGGTGTTGAGCCCAAAACTCAACATCAAGTTCGGTGGACTACTTGATGGCTGATGGTGCATTCCCTCTAATGCCTCTTGATCCACCGGGCCACAATGTTCACGTAGAGGGGTTGCAGTGGATAAGTAAGACCAGTATCACAAGTCGAAATGAGCTAACAACCATGGATTTCATTTCTACCAATATATTCAGTAACCATGTCATACAATGACAATAAAATGTAAGAAATGCATTACAATTTTGCCAACAAGTAAAAAGAACGAATCCCGTGGATTGGAATTGAATATAACAGACTTAGTTTCTTTAGGAGTCCACAGTTGGTGGCAGTGGACACAGTACATATAATAAATAATAGAGCTCAGGGGTCAGTGCCGTAGATCAAGAAACTGAGCACGACGTACTTGACTTTCTCTCTGACTTGCAAAAAATAGGAGCTGATTAAAGAAGTATAACAAATCATGGAACTTAGGAGATTTGGGAGTAGGAAGAGAATCATCTACTGTGCAAAACATACGTAAGTCAGTACCATGGATCAGGTTAAATGTTTAGTGTAAGTGTTTGGCGGGTAAAAGAATGACTCTTTCTGTTGTGGTAGACTAAAAGTATTTATGGTCTACCGTGGATCTACGGGAAGTGCCCCGTGGACTCTTTTTTGGTTATCTTCCTTCTTTGAGCTTTTGAAGTAAGCTTTTATGGAGGAGTTAATCTCGGTTTGAGACTTCACCAACCAGCTGACCAACCCCTTCTTCCTCTTTCTCACCCATATTTATAGTGGTGTTCATGCCTAGTGGTTTCATTCATTATCCTCTTCATCATGAGAATCACTGTTTATCCGAGAAATAAAGGGGCAGGATTTGACAAAATTTATTTGGGATTAGGCTGATGGTTTTCATTTGCTACAGATTTGACTTGATCTGTGGTGGGTGGCAGATCTTTGGCTCATTTATGAGGAGGGAAGTGATGAGCATTAAATGTTTGGTAATGGACTGAAGTAATTGGACTGACTTGACTCACATACGTTTTGCATTAATTAAGTTTAATCTTATCATTAAAGACATTGTTTCCCAGCAGATCAATACCTTTTATGTTATGGCAGATCAAATGAAGTTTTAGTAGATTGATTCCCCTACCTCCAAACCGTGCTTCCTAAGCTCCATGATGAGGATGAACAAGGACCACCGGAGTGCTAGGCTGCGGTGGTTGTTGCCCTTGAGAGATGCTGGTCTAGGCGGCCATGGCAGGCCTCTTGGTCTTTTCCGTTCTTGTCTCATCTTTTCAATCAATTCTTGAATCAATGCTTGCTTCCATTGGTTATTGCCGCAGACCATTTTTGTGATGGAGTTCGCCGTGGACCAGTGGATAATGTGAAGGACCAGCCACTTTCTTCATCATTTCTTGTCTTCATTGGTGTTGCCGTAGACCATTTTTCCTGGAGGTATTTTCCATATCTGCTGGTTAATGAGGAAAGAGCAGCCCTTAACCATAATCATGAAGCTTTGGAAATCTGCTATTTGCCTTGGAAATATTCCCCTTCAGTGCCTCGAGCTCTGCGCCAAGAGAAGAGGGAAAATGAGGCTTCACGTGGGAAATTTCCCTCTCTTTTCTTTGAATTTTTTCAAATGTTTTGGTGTTATTGCAGTAGAGCTAGGTTTGGGATTTTCGTAGGCTGGGTCTCTCTTTTGGGCTTTGGACTAGATTGATGGCTGGTAGCCATTTCTTTTACATTCTTGCCACCGTGGACCACTGGGCCTGATGGGCTTTGGGCCTTTGGCAAATTTCTGGGCCTTTGGACTTGGTCTGCCGTGGACCGAAAAAATGGGCCTCTACACCCTCTAAACTACTTTGAGTTAGTAATTCTAGGACGATGAACATCTAATACTTGACTAGTGAGGACTTCCCGTGTACTAGGGTTGCACCCCTTTTGCGCTTTTCTTTTAATGGATTTTTATTACATATAAAAAATTGCTTGACTAGTGAGGAAAGTATTGATAATCATAAGCATCCTACATTTCAAATTTGATATTTTTCCTGACAAATCTCCAATATAAGCTGCTAGATAGCATCCACATTGACTGTCTAAGCTGGCTGCACTTATGGTTTTGTCCCTTTGTGTGGCTGGCCAACCATAGGGTATCAATAGCTCTGCCATCCCAATATTCCCTACGTATTTTTTGCTGGCTTTGTTTTCCAGAGTATACATTTTTTGTTCAGCCATCCTAGGGGTCCATCTTTTCCTCATACATGTTGAATACTTAAGCTAGTGCATTAATGTAGCTGCCTATCATGCGTTGTCAAGTATAATTTCATTGTGCTGTGAGTAAAAAAATAAATGATATATTTTTAACAGAGAATACCCTCCTAGAAACAGCCAATGTTTTTGAAGTTCCTAGGTTTAGCCAATCCCTTGTAGCTGGAATGAGAATAAGATGAGTTATGACAAAATGTCTGAAATTTGTTCCAATTTTAAAGAGATTGAAGAGTTCATTGTCACAAATTAGGCCAGCATGGAATGTTGTAATTATTAAGGTTGGTGTTCATGTCCACCGAAGTTATAGGCTATGACTTTCTCTTCAATTTGAAGTGGATGAGTTTGATGTAATTAAATGTTATATACACAAATGTTTTTATGATTAGATATTTATTTATTTTCCATTTTGGGAAAATATAAATTTCCTGCCTTTTAATATTATATTTCTGTAGAATCCAGATCAGATATCTTCCAAGGTCATAAGACCTTGGTGGCATCACTGTGTTCAAAGACATGTTGCCCTGCTGAAGCTAATCCTGCCTTGAGATGGTAAATTGGTAATACATCTTGTCTTCTAACTTTTTTTCTTTTTCCCTTCTCAATTTTCTATTCTGTGAACAAGATGTGGAATAAAGGGTATTTTGATGATTACTTTTGAAGTAAACGTGGTATTTACAAATGCCAATGTTATTTGAGACTTGGATTTGTTAATTCTTATTATTGTTATCATTCTTCATTTAATCTTTTATTCAAAAGATTCTAAATGTTCATTTCAATTTGCTAAATTATAGCCCTATTGTCATTTCATTCCCAATAACAATTCTAGTGACACAAAATTTTTCATAATAGTTAACGTGGTCTGGTGTGAAACTGTGAATGGTGTATAGTAAAACTTAAGTATAGTTTCTTAGGTTATGTATATTAGGTTCCTTAATTGAATTTAAACATATAACTGTATTGAATTTATATATTCTTGGAAAAGATAACATTGTTTGTGTTTCATTGGTTAATGCAACCATATGTTTGAATTCAATTGGGGAACCTAATATACATAACCTAAGGAACTGTACCTAAATTTTACCCATATAAGTAGTGTTGATGATGGGTACATGTGAAAGTAATGTTACTCCAAAGGAAACTTATCACTTAAGCAAAGTGTGAAAAATTTGGTGTCTAGTTCAATAATTAAAAACACATCATCTATCAAAAAATTAAACACACATCAAATAATTTATTTTGTTTGTTGACTTGACTTGCTGGAAGGGTAAAAGTGCAAAGGAACAATGGAAGTAGCAAAATCATGCTTCAACATTGCAATGTACCAAGAAAATAAATGCAAAGCAAATAAGGTCCATAATACAAATGGCACCGAAAAGAAGTAGCACCTCCAAGTCATCATCCTCATCTGATTCCAATAAATTATAATCCGCATCATCCAATTCCGAGTCATCATTGTCCGCGACGTCATCCTCCATCATCCCCCTCCTAGTCATCCTGCATCATACCCCCCCTCATCCTCTCTATAAACCCGCTCCTCCTCATCCTCCTCATCATCCTGAACCAGATTTTAGTATTAATCGCATGTATCATATCTGGAGCATCCCATTTCAAGTCATCATTGTCCGTTTCACCCGCATCCTTGTTGGGTGGCCATAGGGTAACCACTGGAACACGTGAGAATCCTACCTGCACAACCATTAATTGAAGAATGATAACAATCTACGTACTATTTTGGCAAAGCAAGAAGAAATAAATAAAATAAGAAAAACATTAATATATAATAAAATTTGTCCCAAGTATGTTTTGTTCTATGACTTATCTGTATGCAGTGGCGGCTCCAGGAAATTTTTTCAGGGTGTTCAACGTTCATTACAAATTTGGGATTTTTTTTTGTCTTTGTTCAGGGCACGCTGCACGCACACCGCACGCGGTAAGTTTGGGATATATATATATTTTTTTAATTGGACTAAATTTAATTAATGGGCTGGTTCAAACATTTGGGTTTAAACAAGTTATTATTTGGGTTTATTTTGTATTATGGGCTTAAATAAGTGTTGTTATTTGGGCTTTTTATTTTTGAGTATGGTAAATTGGGTTTATTAGATAAAGGTGTTCACAAATTATTTGAGGGTGTTCACAATTTTTATTTGAGGGTGTTCAGAATTTTTTTTTAGTTGAGAATATCTATATAAAATTTTTTTTTTCTTTGATTTTTTAAAAAGCCAGGGTGTGCAGCTGCACACCCTGGCTCCAGAGTAGAGCCGCCCCTGTCTGTATGGACATATATAAGAATAAAAGGGTCTTTATCAGCACAAGACAGGATAGTATTATCAATCAAATATTATTATTAGTAGTAGTACTGCAATACCTTTTGGTATCGCATGGATCTCAATCCACTACTACTAGGAATTGAGTAAAAATAAATAAATACTACAGGATAGTGGGTACATACCTCTCCGTTTATATGTACACTTTTGTCTGGAGTACGGGTAAATTTCGTGGTCATGTTAGGACACTTTTGCACTGTTAAGCTGTGCAATTCTGGCAGTATAACATGATATTTCCTTGGGCAGAAGTTGACAAGGCTTGGTAGTTCTCTGAGTAATATGTTTTCTATCCGAGGGAGCATTACATCTTTCTGAACTATGGTATCTCCTTCATATTCATTTGTGAATACTTCCGCTAATTGAGAGGCTCCTTTTACTTTGAGAGTAGATAATCTTAAAAGACTATCGGTCATGGTTATGAGGAAGAGATATTTCAATTTATTGCACCTTTTGACGTGGACAATTTCCAGTTTTGGGAAGTATAAAGGTTGAAGATGATTGTCTGATAAGATCTGGTCTTCTTCCTCTTTAGCAATTAGATACTCCACTTCATCACACCTTTTTATCTTAAGAGATTTCAAATTTTGCAGGCTTCGAGCAAGAATGGGTGTAAAGAGATGTTTCAATGCATTGCAACCGAACACTTGTAAATCTTCAAGATTGTTAAGATTTAGATATTGGGTTGGACCCTTCCATATACACCTCAGTTCAAGTAGATCGTACAAAAAGATTTTCTTTAACCTTGGGAGCAGCATATTTTGTTGTACTCCTTCTCTAGTAAGAAGTCCTTCAAGCTTAAACACCTCTAGCAATCCTCCACAACTTTTAATTTTCAATTCTTCCAAAGTTAACAAAACTTGCATCAAAACGATTGAAAGTGCATTGCAGTCATCCCAACACGTCTGTAATTTTTTAAGCTACACATACCAATTTTATTCAATCAACGAGATTTAAATATAGCTTAAAATGAATCAACTTTAAGAAATGTGTTTGGTGTCATTATAAGGATGAGTATTAAAAATGAAACGACATGGTTCAGATGTTTCAAAATTTTTGTGTAATGATGATGGTTGACCAAAAATTTCTCATTTGTTTTTTATTTCCCTTAATTTGTATGTGATTTCTATTTTTTTTCCTTTTAGTTTTTTAACTTATTTGCTCATCTAATTTTTTAAAGTGTAATTTTTAAGGTACAACTATACTTTAAGTCTTTAACCAACCTTTTGCAAATAAATAAATAAAATTTCAGAGAAAAACAATTACATTTAAACACTCCTAATAGATGTGGTGCACATAATTTAGAGAAGAAAGTAACGTGGCCTTTTAATTTAGAGAAGAAAGTAACGATTTTTAATATCCAATTCTTCCAAATTTAATAAACCTTGCATCAAAATGACCGAAACAGCATTCCAATTGTCCACATACAAGGTCTGTAATTTTTAAAGCTACACATGTACCAATTTCATTCAATCCACTGGACTGAAATATAGCTTAAAATGAATCAACTTCAAGAAATGTGTTCGGTTTCATTATAAGGATGAGAAGTACTAAAAATGAAAAGACATGGTGCACATATTTCAATTTACAACATTCAAATTTGTGACTAATGACAATAGTTGGCTATAAATTTTCTCTTTTGTTTTTTACTTTCTTAAATTTGTGTGGATGAGAAGTACTAAAAATGAAAAGACATGGTGCACATGTTTCAATTTACAACATTCAAATTTGTGACTAATGACAATAGTTGGCTATAAATTTTCTCTTTTGTTTTTTACTTTCTTAAATTTGTGTTTTTTCTCGTTTTTTTCTTTTAATTTTTTTAACTTATTTTTTTATTTAGAGCATGGTTAGTTTTTAGTTCTTTTTTTTTTGCTAAATGCATGGTCAGTAACATAAAGGACCTAATATATACATACAAAATTTGTATGTGTTTCATTTGGTTAAAATTAAAAAAAAAAAAATTGTAAAAATATGGACGGCATAAAAACGGAATGAAAAAAAAAAAAAAAAATCAACTCAAAGATTTAGTAGCATACTTATGTTATCTTAATATAATTTTATAAGATGTTATAAAAATCAACTAATTAAATAGTAAACATGATTTTAAAAAAAAAAAAAATACATATGTGTAAATATTGATATAATAAGCGTATTTTACTAACTGTGATTTAGAGTTTTTTAAAGTCTCATTATTTATTATTATTATAATAGATTTGGCATGGCTTCAATTAAAAGTATAACATGTGTTTTTCTTTTAAGATATGGTAGTCCTAAGGTACAATGCACTACATGAAATGTTTAGCATTCTGACTTATTCAAAATTTAAAACACAACCGATGCACAGGTTTTTATGAAAAAAAAATGAAAAAAGGAAAAGAAAAAAAAGAAGAGTAAAATATAAAGAATTACCTTTCCGAGAGTTTGCACATTCGCTTCCACATTAGCAAAAAATGACCGCTCCATTTTAGGACAGTTCACCACGGATCGATCCTCCAATGATGGCCAAACTGAAGAACCGTTTCCTCCATACAAACTGCCAAGCTCTATTAAGTTCTTTAGACTTAATTTTCTCAACTTAGAGAGCACGATGTAGTTTTCATTCCTAACATCTCCTTCTCTTTCATGGCCAAATACTTGCTTTAATTGAGGAAGATCTTTTAATTCTAGACTTTCTAGTTGTGGAAGATCTCGAGCAACTGAGATTGGAAACACATATTCCAGTTTTCCACAATTTTTTATCTTAATAGTCTGTAATTCTGGGAGGCATATTGGTTGACTGAGACTCTCCAATATTATTCCCTCCTCTGAAATTATTTGCTTCACTTCTTTGCATTCCCTAAGGTCGAGTTTTTTGAGCTTTTTTAGACTTTGAGCAAGAGTTAGCGAGAAGAGACTGATCAATCTCGTACATTTATATACTTTTAAAATTGTGAGATTGCTAAGGACATTCTGGTTAGGCCCCTCACATATTGTTCTCAGACAGCTCATATTCTCTAGATATAGTTTGACCAAATTAGAGAACATAACAATATGATTTCCTCCAGTTGTATCAACGATGCATTCCATCTCACAAGAATCAATCCAAATATATTTCACGGTACGGAACAACACCTTAAATGCATTCATTGAGGAGGCAGTCAAATCTTTAATTTCCAAGGCCTTTGAGTTTAATTTGTCGAAAACACTATATTTGTTCATCAATATGTGATATCTTTGCAAGTTTGGGAAAACAAAGCCTTGGGGTAAATGCTTCAATTCCAACCGCATAGAAAGCATAACCAAGAGAGGTAATGAGCTCAACTCTGATACGTTCGCGTTGCTTATTTCTGCTCTTGTCCCTTCAACATCCCAATTCTTGAAGCTCAAACCAATGATTAGTTCTTCTAGTCGGGATAATCTGTGTATCACATTTGGTGGAATTCGCCCCAGTTTATGACAATTTGTTAAATCTAGCATTCTTAAACTCTCAATTTCCCCTAATTCATTTGGCAATGCAACTATTCCACAGTTGCAAAAGCTTAGAGTCTCAAGTCTCTTTAGCTTCCCCAATGAAGAGAGGTTGTCACTAAAATCACAATTTTGTAAATATAGGCTTTGAAGATTTGTCAAGAATTGGAGTGATTGTGATGATAAGATTTTGGCTTCTAGTCTTAAAACCTTGAGACAATTCATCCCTTCAAACAATGTGTCAGAGATTTTTCTGGAACCTTCATTTCTACCCAATAACAAAATGTTGAGTCTTGGACATTCCAATTTATCGGGAAGTTGTTCGGTGTTGGAAGCCATCAAGGAGATTGCTGTGACACTTTCAAGGTTCATGTTCTTCTCTCTACGAGTGCAGACTTTGAATTCATTTTCCCCTTTGGATGCTATCCACAACGCAACATCTCGAACCATGTCATGCATCCTCACATATTGTTTTGTATAGCCTTTCAACAACAAAGAAGAATCTTGGAGTTGATTAATTGCCACGCGCACTTGGCTCCTTGCTTCATCAAGTGAGTTAACATCTTTGTACTCCTCCAGCCCCATTGCATATCTAGCTAACTCTTCAATGTCAATATAATAATCTTCTGGAAATAACGAACATAGTAAGAAACACAACTTGGCTTTGCACTTTAAATGATTATAACTCCACTTAAGACATGAATAAGCATTATTTTCTTCATCAACACCATATATATCCACAAGTCTAGACTTTCTTAGTTGCTCCAGTGCTTCCTTCCAATCGTCAAGAGATTTTCCTGCTAGAGCCTTTCCCACAGTAACAATTGCTATGGGCAAACCTTTGCATTCTCCAACGACTTTCTTGACCACATCATTCAGGGCAGGGGAGTCATAAGAAATACTTGCATTTTTTTTAATTAAAGCCAATGATTCCTCCTCGGATAAGAACTTTAGTAAGATCTTCTTCGAACAATGCATTAAATCACATACATGCTTACTGCGTGTGGTTAGCAGAATTTTGCATTTCTCTTGATCTTCTCCAGATGGAATTCCAATATCTCCCAATTTGACATCTTTCCAAACATCATCCAAGATAATGAGGATCTTCTTCTCTGCCTGCTTTATTCTTAACCATATTCGCATCGTTCTTCCTCTGTCAGTCTTTTCCTCATCAAGGTTCAACCTTAAACATTCTGCAATTTCATCTTGGATTTTTGTAATGTCTGGAGTCTGGGACACGGTAGTCATCACAATATCACTGAAAAGATCTTTGGCTTTCTTGCATACATCCATCACCAGGGTTGTCTTACCAACCCCTCCGAGTCCATGCAATCCAATCCTCTTACAATTATCATCACGTAATGCCTCCATAAGTTCTTCAGAAATGGATTTTCTAGATTGGAACACCTCATAATCATCATTGGATGAAAAGGTCACTATGTCAGGAAGTGGAGCACGGTGAGTCAGTTGATTGAGGTCCCACCCTGCTGCTTCTTGGAGCAACTTAGCTGCATTTGTTGTCTTCTTTGTGGCTTCCTTACCTAATTTGTATCGCCAAATCCAATCAGGACACCACCCCTTACAGCACATCTTGTTTACTTGTATTTGATTTTCCAGAGTCTGCACCTCTTCAATGATCTGATCCACATTTGTCAGCCACTCTTGTACATCCGGGTTAGCAACTTCAGTATTATTTCTTACACCTGGGTCAATAGTGTTATGGATCACTTGCTTCTTCTGTTCTAGGCGAACTTTCTCTTCGGTTAGACCTCCAGTGATTTTTTGATAGCAGAACGAATAACCAATGTGACATACTATTGGCTTTGCCGTATATTTTACAATCTCGGACACAATAGAGCCCGCAGCTCCTGTCAATATTTCCATCCAATCTGAAAATAAAATCCAATTATACTTGAGAAAGAGAGTACATGGATTAAAGATCAAAGCGACTACAACTTCAAAATTAAAGATATACCTTGTCTATGCACTAATACGCTTATGAGTATGTGAATGACAAGCTACTGAGTTGCTACCAACTGGACACTGGCTTTTAATTTTGCTTCCGCTTCAACTGCACGAAAAGGACAGATAAGGGATTATTTTTCTCTTTATGTTGGGTAAGAGATGAATCTGTGAAAAAAAATCTCATATTTGTAAATATTGAGTAGAAAAGACAATTTTATGGATTGTTTGGATTTGAGAGAACATTCTTCACTCCTACACACTTTAACATCCATTACTATTAGTCCTTATGAAGGAATCCCACATCAAGGACTGGACCCCAACTGATAGGACAACCCATGATAGATTCAAGGCTTCCCTGAGTTTTTTTTTTTGGAAGATTTATCAGAACCTACATTTTGACCCTGGTATTTTCAAAACCTACATTTCCATTCCTACTAAAATTGCCACATAAACAACGTTAACAAAAATTATAATAATATATTAGAAAATGAATATATATTGGTAGTCTCTCACTCTCTTTCATCGCAGTCTCTCATTCGATCTCTTTCATTCAACATAAATATTTTTAATTTTTTATATGCACTTAAATAGAATTTTCTTACTTCAAATATTCATTGTTATATCAAGTTTGAATGGCCGTTAATTTATTTTATTTTTTTGCTGAATGGATATTAATGATTTGGTAAACAATAACAAAGATGTCATTGAATTATTTGAATAAATCATTATTTTCTTTACAATTTGCAATTTTTTTTTTTTTTTTTTTTTTTTAATTCGATAGTTGGGGAAGGGGGATTTGAGCTTGGAAGTTTCCGTTGGAACAAATGAGTAATTACAGTTGAGTTAATTACAAGGTTCTTGGAACAATTTGGGAAGTACATAATCACTATTGTCTAATGAAACTTATATCTAAATTATTAGGATAGTTTGGGGTTTCAATTAAAAATATTGTTGGGTGGTGGCATAGACTAACAATTATAAGGAATCATATATATTCAAGGAGGAAATCAATAGATTTTGAAACTAGGAGGATAAAAAATAAACCTTAAGGACTTTCTATAATTTACTTTTTAACTTTTCCCATGAGAAAGGAAAGGTCTCATGAGTTTAGAATCTTCATTTTTATATATCTTTGTTCTAATTTTCCCATTCCAAATTAACAAGTGAAACTATAATAAATTAAAAAATTAACAAGTAACTAGTAAAGAAAAAAAAAGAAAAGAGAATAAATTTAGGGATATTTCTTATTAGCACTTTTGAGTTTTGACCTATTTTTTGCACTTTATATATATATATGTGTGTGTGTGTGTGTGTGTGTGTGTGGAGTATAAACTCAATCTAACTTAATAAAGCCCCCTTATTAAAAGGAAATATATAAAAGATTGTATGGTAATTGTGGAAGAAAGGTATACCTCATCTCTTATTTTTAGAACCCTCTAAATTCTCCTAGCACTTGAAGGATGAAGATGTGAGCCAACTTGTTGCATATGATACTTGTAGACGGAATTATAAGACGACATTCCTCTGCTTTTACTCTTAAAACTGCTCAAAGCAAGAATTTAAACAAAATAAAAAATCAGTATCCTTGCCATCCTGAGGAGAAATGGGATGGACTTGCCATTCAAGCTATTTTTTATTTTTAATTATACCTAAGTATAATTCTAATGTACAGTTTACTTTTATAATCTTGGTGCCCCTTGTTTTCCTTGCTTACTTATAATATGTTTAGAGGTTTGTCGGGGTTCTGTGACAAGAGGAGAGGATAAAAGGGGAAGGTAGAGAAGAGGAGAATTTTGAATATTTTAAAAATTAAAAGGGAGGAGAGAAAAGTAGATGTCTCTTCCGTTGTTTGATTGTAGTCTATACTCTATAGAGTTGGAAGAAGAGGAAATGATAATGTATAAATAAATTAGTAAATATGTCCCTCATTTGTTCAACCCTATATTTAAAAATATTAAGGGAAAAATGGGAAACATTAATTAAACATGAATCTCTTTCCCTCCAAATTCCCTAAAATCTGAGGGATTAAAAAAGAAGAATAATAAAAAAAGTTTTGAGTTCCCTCCGAACCCACTCAAATTTTTTACTCTCATATTTTTTTTCTTAAAAAAAAAACATCTAAACAAAAGTGAATTACATTTGTACTCCCATTCACATATACTCTTCATCTCCTCTCCCTCAATCTAGACATATAATTAGTCTTTCCTTCTATTTTTAGAAGAATAAAATGAAAATGAAACGAAGAAGGGAGAAATGAGAATATAAGTACAACAAGGAATATTGCTAAAATAAGCCCCCCATATATAAAAAGAAAATCGAGTAATATCATAAAAAATCATAGAGTAACTGTGCTGAAGAGTGAAGAGGTATACCTCACCCTTTGTTTTTGGAACCCTGCAGACTCCCACCACCACTTTGAAGGATGAAAATATGAAGATACTTGTTTTTGGAACCCTGTGAACTTTCAGCGTGCAACTGCTCAATGAAGATACTTGTACAAGGAATGAGAATTTTTTTCTCTACTTCAACTATCAAAATTGCTTTGCAAGAAAATCAAAGAAGTCCAATCACCCTGTATGTATGGCCTGAAAGGTTTGCAGCAATCGCAATATTAACAACCAAACCAAAAAGCAAAAACTCCACCCAAAACTAAAGCTAGAAAATTGAGGATAAAAAGGACTAAATATATCGGGACAGATCTTGTTATCCACTTTTTTTTCTTAGTGAAAATATTAGAAAGATATTATTAATGGCTTTAAGTTAGATCCTTTATAAGCATCCCCAACAGAAACTGCGGGGTATTCTCTTTCTATACAGTTGAGTTTGCTACTGAGGAAGCAAAACTAGCTAATGAAAAAACTGTTGTGTTGACTTTCTTTGCTACATGCCCGAATTGACACTTCATAGTTCATAGCCCCGCGAGTCAGGTCCCTAGATTCTTCCAAAATATGGACCTTACCTCATGAAGCAAAAGTTTTGCAAATTGTATTGTCTTCATGTGCTGAGTACTATTGTCACCTTCAAAGCAAAGGCTTTGCAATCCTTTTTGCTTGGCGTTAGTGCTGCAATCATTTGACCTCCATGATGTCTGATGATTACAAAAAAATTATTCAATTATTCTGGAATATAATAAATTCAGTTTTTTTTTGGAACACAATAAATAAGTACTCATTCTCACATGAATGGATGGGTCTCACCATGAATTTAATTAGTGAGATTCACTATTTATGTAAAATGATGGATTTCTTATACTCTTAAAGTATTGAATAATCACATGATGATTACACCCATACTTGAAGCATTGTAATCTTGGAGCAACACTATGTTTTATATGACTTAATGTATTTGTTCTCTCTGTTTTATAATGTATATATGTACCTTAATTAGTCATAGTCTCTTATTATATTTCTCTTATATTACATTGTATATGTTAAGGCATATTAAAGTAATTTTTTTTTCATTTTATTTATCTAAAGTTAATTCTATTTAGTATACAATTTATATTTTCTATAATTGTTATATTCTAATGTGTCATCTTTCATTTATTTAACAAAAAAATTAATTTAAATTGTTTAAAGAATAGTTAATTGTGATTAATATAATTTAAAGGCTAATTACACATGACTTAATGAAATAAAACATTTGTCTTATCATTTCGTGGATTTTAAAATTATTGATATATTTAGATAGGCCCTTTCATTTTTTTATTTTTATTTTTTTTTGGATCTGTCACAATAGAAAGCATCACAAAAAATTATTGATATATTTAGTTTGGCCCCTTTTCTTTTTTTCTTTTTTCTACAAATTTTAAGGACAGTTTGGTTTTTTATTTTTTTTATTACAATTAATTAATTAATTAACTCATTTTTTATTTTATTTTTTATGAATGGATTAACCATAGTTAAATTTGTTGACTTATTGCTGTTAAATGAGGTGAAACATTCTACACCCTAGATATATTTAATTCAAATAAATCCTAATCTTAAAATGGACGCTTTCCATTTCAAAATGAAATAGAGAGGATTCCAAACTCTATATTTAATTCAAATAAATCATAATCTTAATATAAAAACTCTCAATTTTACCGGATCCTTCATTATTAGATTTAGATGTACAATTCTTAATTTTCTTCCCCAAACCTATCTTTCTTTTCCTGTTTATTTGAGGATAAAATAAAATAAAATGATTAAGAATATGTATATATATATATATGTATATATAATACAACATGCAATTTAGCAAAAACAAATTAACAGTCCAGCAACCAAGTGGTGTCAAGTAACATCACCAGAGATTATAAAACAATTGTACGTCAAAAAGGTATACCATGTTTGTTTTTTTTGGAACCTTAGAAAATTTTCCACCACTTTGACGGATGAAGATGTGACTAGTGTAGTGTGTAACTTTTCAACAAAGATACTTGTACTAGAGAGAATAAATAAAAAAAATTCTCTGTTTTCACTCTTAAAGCTACTTTGAGCAAAGAGATCAAGAGAGTTTAATCTCTTTACATGAAAGGTTTACACCAACAATAATGTAGGTTCAAATGCTATCTAACTATTAATAATAAAAAAATAAAAATAAAAAAACAACGTAAATCAACGAGCAAATTAACCAAAATAAAAAAGAGGAAAGAAAAAAGCAAAGAGACTCGCCTTGCTATTCACCTTTGAGTATTTTCCGATTGATATTTCTCCTATATTGAAGAATCTTTCGGAAGAAAAAGCAAAATGATTCCGATCGGATATGCTGGTCTCCTAAATGGACTTGTTGGTCCACTGTCCACACATGAAACCTTCTTTCTAGGTAAGTAAGCAAAGAAGCAAACAAAAAACAAGTAGATCAGTTAAGAATAAAGAATTAAAAAGGACGATGGAATACAACTAGCACTCTATAAAGTATTTAGACCTAAAAATAAAAAACTTAACTAAACCAAATCTCACGTGAGTTCAATTTGTTCCTGCAACAATAGGGAAATCTCAAAGACCAGACCGACCCTGCATTCCCTCATCCTCAACATATTCTTGTGTCCAGACTGCCTCCATCACCGAGTCCCTTGTCGTCACGCTAGTCAGAGATCCACTAGCCACCTGCTCCAAAGTAGATGTACATATCTTCCTTTGTTTGGTTGTAGAGTTGGAAGAAGAGGAAATGATGATAATGTATGTGGAAATTAGTAGATATGTCATTCATAAGTTAAACTCTATACTTAAAAAATATTAAGGGAAAATGGGAAGTACATAAACATTAATTAAACATGAATCTCCTTTCCTCCAATTTTGCCCCAAATCTGAGGGATTAAAAAAAAAACGTATAAAAGAAAATAGGCTCAAGTCCCCTTGGAACCCACTCAATTTTTTCCCTATCATTTAAAAATAAAATAAAATAAAATCCAAACAAGAGAGGATTAAATTTGTACTCCCATTCCCATATACAGACATACTCTCATTTCATCCCCCTCAATTCGAACATAAAATTAGTTTTTCCTTCTATTTTTAGAAGAATAAAATGAAAATGAAACGAAGAAGGGAGAATATACGTACAACATGGAATATTGCTAAAATATATAAAAAGAAAATATGAGTAATATTATTGATATCTCCTCTAATACTAAATGGCATGCATGTGTGGTAAAAATTAAATGGATTAACTTTGAATTTTTTTTTTATTTTTTTATTTTTTAAATTGAGTGGTTAAGATTGAAAGTTACTTTTGCAACTTTCAATTTCAACCACACAACATGTATTGTATGCTTATACAATACTTTTTAGTATTGCATGAGATCTCAATCCATCATAACAAATCGTAAAGCAACTATGCTGAAGAGGTATACCTCACTCTTTGTTTTCGGAAACCTGCAGACTCCCACCACTTATAAGGATGAAAATATGAGTTGTTAACTTTCAGCGTGCGACTTCTCAATGAAGATACTTGTACAAGGAATTTTTTTTTTTCTTCTTGAACTATCAAAATTGCTTTGCAAAAAGATCAAAGAAGTTCAATCTCCATGTATGCATGGCCTGAAAGGTTTGCAACAATCGCAATATTTACAACCAAACCAAAAAGCAAAAACTAGACCCAAAGATAGAAAATTGAGGATTAAAAGGACTAAATAATTATTATTCTTGTTATCCATTTTTTTTTTCTTAGTGAAAATATTAGAAAGATATTATAATTAATGGTTTTAAGTTAGATCCTTTGTAAGTATACCCAACAGAAACTGCGGTGTATTCTCTTTCCATTCAAGTAAGAGGAAAGAATACATATTTATTATATTTTGAGAGTACTGAATAATCACTCGATGATTACACCCATACTCAAAGCATTGTAATCTTGGAGCAACACCATGTTTTATCTGACTTAATGCATTTGTTCTCTCTGTTTTATAATGTATATATGTACCTTAGTCATTGTCTTCTATTATATTTCAACATTTCATATGCTTATTTATTTTATTTTTTTGGGTGTGTGTTACTACATTGTATGTGTCAAGGCATATAAAAGTGATATTTTTTATTTTATTTTATTTATCTAAAGTCAATCCATTTGTATACATTTTATATTTTCTAAAACTATTGTTATATTCTAATGTGTAATCTTTAATTTATTTAGCAAAAAAAATAAAATTAATTGCTTAAAGAATATTTAATTGTTATTAATATAATTTAAGGTCTAATGACACATAATCTAATGAAATAAAACATTCAATAAAGCTACGGACACAACATTTTCACAACAATTTTATAACAATTATGAGTTTTCAAATTATGAATGGTAAATAATAAAGTGCTATAAGTGGTGGGTCCAGATGAGAACTAATAAAAACTTGCCAACTCAGTTTTGTTGTGAAAATGTTGTGTCTATAGCATTGCTCTAAAACATATGTCTTATCATTTTGTGGATTTTACAAATCTTAATATATTTAGCTTGGCCCCTTCAATTTTTTTTTTTTTTTTAATCTGTCACCATATAAAGCATCATGATAGATTTAGCTTGGCCCCATATCTTTTTTTCCCTTTTCCACAAATGTTAACGATAGTTTGGTTTTTTATTTTTTTAATTACAATTAAAGTTAGTTAGGATTAGCCATGGTTAAATTTGTTGAGTTATTGGTTTTAAATGAGGTGACACATTCTAGACCCAAAGAGTTAATTCAAATAAATTTTAGCCTTAAAATGGACACTTTCCATTTCAAAGTGAAATAGAGAGGATTCCAAACCTTAGATTTAATTCAAATAGATCCTAACAATAAAATGGACACTCTCAATTTTATCATATCCTTCATTATTAGATTTAGATATACCGTTCTTAATTTTCTTCTTTTAGTCTTCCCCAAACCTATCTATATTTTCCTGTTTATTTGAGGATAAAATTAAAATAAAATGATTAAGAGAGAATATATATATATATATATATATATATATATAATATAATATATATATATATATATATATAATATAACATGCAATCTAGCTAAAACAAATTACAGTCCAGCAACCAAGTGGTGTCAAGTAACATCACCAGAGATTATAAAACAATTGTACGTCAAAAAGGTATACCATGTTTTTTTTTTTTGGAACCTTAGAAAATTTTCCACCACTTTGAAGGATGAAGATGTGACTAATTTAGTCGATCTGTAACTTTTCAAAAAAGATTACTTGTACAAGAGAAAAAAAAAATTCTCTGTTTTCACTCTTAACGCTACTTTGAGCAAAGAGATCAAGAGAGTTTAATCTCTTTACATGAAAGGCATATTGGATTTAAGATATTTGTATAAAACATGATTTCTTTGCTAGTGTCACAACATTGTGATAATGGTATATCTAAAGTATATATCAATTTTCTTTTTTTGAGAAACGAAAAAAAGTCCTTTTACATTTTAGTAATTACTTTACTTAATTCAAAAGTGCATTGATTAATGATTCTGAATACACGGACACACAGTAGAAAATCTTAAAATCTCTCAATTTTCATTTCTTAATTGATTCTGGCCAGTTAGCTGACCAAAATCCCCCCCTCCCCCGGCGACTCTTGTAAGGTTGTGCCTATAAAAGAAACTCCTACTCCATTTCTTTTCTTTTCCTTTTAATAGTTACTTCGCAAAATCTAGGATTGATATACACTTTGTTTGGAGAAAAAAAGAGGGAAGAAAAGAGGAGAGAGGAAAAAAGTGGAGAGAAAAGGGAAGAAAAAACCAGGGGGAAAAGTGGTGGGGTCGGGATTTGGGCCTACAAAAATTTTTGCCCCCTTTTTTCCACGTTGTTTACTTTTTTATTTATTTATTTATTTTTAAAGAGCAACTTTGTTGACTTCTATTTGTTTATTTTTTTTTGTTATAACTGTGACTTTGTTTTAATTAAAAAATTTACTTCACTATTATTCTATATAATAGGAATATAATAATAAAAAAATATAATAAGAATATTATAACAAATTCATATAAATTACTATTTTCATCCTCTCATTTCCTTACTCAACCAAAATTTTCTTTCTCAATCAAATAAAGGAAAATATAAATCTTTTTTACCCTCCTAACATTTTCTATATTTTCTATCCTCCCACTTTTTTTTTCTTCTCCCATACAAAGAGACCCTTGTAGTATAGTTGAGAATAAAGGTAGTAAGAAAGAGTCTTCTGTGTTTTTTGAGTCCCTTTTTTTGTTGTTTTACTTACACAGTTACACTCTCTTTCTTTCTTTATGTAGACACATACAAATAAAATAAAATAAATACTATAAAAATTGTAGAGTACAACATGTGATCTAGCTAAATCAAGGCCGAAGGTGCTAAGAGTTTTAAGTATCATGATCAAAGATCATAGACCAACTGTATGTCGAAAAGTGGATACTAAAAAACATTGCATACCTTGCTATTTCTTTTAAGAATCCTGCAAATGGAGTCTCAAGTGAGCAGCTAACTGGAGTCTCAAGTGATGAGCAATGAGATGGGCTTAGTTAGATCTGTAACCATTCATACTACTTTCTTAGATCTTAACATGGTTAAGTATAATTCCATTATAAGATATACGATTCTTACCTTTTGAGATCTTTTGAGTCCCCTTTTTTTGTTTCACTTATATTCTCTCTCTTTCTTTCTTTCTGTAGACACATAAAAATAAAATAAAATAAGTAAGATAAAAATTGTAGAGTACAACATGCGATCTAGCTAAATCAAGGCCGAAGGTGCAAAGAGTTTAAGTATCATGATCAAAGATCATAGCGCAACTGTATGTTGAAGTTAGTGCATAATAAATTTTTTTTGCATACCTTGCCTTTTCCTTTCAATATCCTGCAAATTCTCCAACTACTTTGAAAGATGGAAATGTGAGCATTTTTCTCTACTTTGGCCTTTAAAACTACTCAGACATGAAGTGAAGAGAATTCATGCGAGGTTTTACCGCCAACAACAACAAAGCAAAGAAAAAAAAATGCAGGCGAAGTTAATGCATATGGAATATCTTGCTCTCAACTTTCAGGCTTATGCAAATCCTTGTAGAGAAGCACTTTATTCAATTATTTGCCGAAAGCAAAAGCAAAATGATTGCAGCTTGCTGGCCCCACTGCTTCCAGTGGGTCATTGACTTGGTGGTGTTTGGTCATCTCCAAATTAAATGAACTCTTATTACATATAACGTCACTAAACAAAACTTTTAAAAATAATTAAAACTTCATCCTTATACATGCTCAATTAATCTTTAGTGAGCAATATTCCTGCTATAATTTTTTTCATTTCCCCTGTCCAATAAAAAAGAAAAAAAGGATCACAGAAAATGCAGAAGTCTAATTTACAATAACAATAACAATAACAATAATTAGTATTGTAGGTTTTTGGTAATTACGTTAGACTCCTAATAAGTCTGTAATATTATTTCCCACTTTCATAATTTCATTCACAGACTTTTTTTGAAACCCTTTCCAAAATAAAAAACACTTCATCAAAAAAACCAAAAGAAAAAAAAACAAAAAACACAAAATAGTTGTATTTTTTTATAAATAAATTTCAACTCAATCGTCTATGCATTATCAAAATAGAATTTGACATTCTTTTAAATCATTTTATGATTGATTTTGTATAAATTTTACGAAAATTTCCCTTTTGATCATATACAAACTCACAAAGTTCATTATGTTATGAATGTTAAAAGCTGCCGACACTTAAATAGTACTATTAAGTGAATAGTACAGCTAAATAGTAATTGAAGGATTACGTGAATAATGTACATGAATTATTAGATATTCCCTTTTGAAATACAAACTCACAAATTTCATTATCTTATGAATGTTAAAAGCTGCCGACACTCAAATAGTACTATTAAGTACTGAATAGTACACCTAAATAGTAACCGAAGGATATAGTATACATGAATTATTAGATGATATGAATAGTACACTAAATAATTAAGTCGACTAAATAGTAATTCAATAGTTAAACTATTGAGTGAATAGTAACCTCAATTATTCAACCGAAATTTGCACAGTGATTATGAATAGTATCAAACTTGAATCCCTATATATATATATATATATATATGTAATCCTTTCAGTTAGAAAATTTTATAAAGAATTCTAGAAATTCTCTATAGTGTGGATAACCACCTAATAAGAAAATTCTCATATTAGTTTCTCTTACTATCTCTTTTATTTTATAACACATTAGAATATGTTCAGGATTTTAAGGCTTGTTTGGTATATGTTTTCATTTTCATTTTCATTTCCTGATTTTTTCAACTTTTTAAATTGAAATTTGAAACTTGTTTTTGTTTTTTTTATTTTTTAATGGCATTTTTTTCAATCTGTTTTTTTTTTTTTTTTTTTTTTTTTTTTTTTTATTATTGTTATCCTACAACAGAGAGAGAAAAAAAAATAGTAGTTGATATTTATCTACAACAGAGAAAGAGAAAAAAGAGTAGTTGATATTTATCTGTAAAATATTAAAAAAATATTATTATATTTATTTTATGTGTATAAAGTAAAATGAGATAAAAAAAATAAAAAATAGCTTATAACTATTTTGAAAAAGGGCGTGGGATCCATGAAAATAGCTTATATCTGAATCCACCACTTGCTGCACTTTATTATTTACTTTATTACTTTTACCCATATTAATATCCGTAGCTTTATTATTTTTTATTCATTCTTTATCATTTCTTTATTCTTTCTTTTTCAATATTTAAAGATAACGATCATATTTTACGACAATCATATTTTTCCCGAGATCTTTGTTTCAACACATCAGTTATTGACTTAGTTGCCCCCAAAAATTATTTCTTAATAAAAAAAAATGATCACATTAATTCTTTATGGTGGTAAGTTTATAACCACTATTGAGTATCTGGCTCTATGGTGCAAATTGAAAATTTATAATTTCACAAGAATCAACAATAAAAATAAATTGATGTGCTTTCTTGTATTAAATTGACATGTACCATAACTTAGGCCTAGTGTTATCGCTTTTCTAAGAGCAATGGGATGCGCTTAGTTAGATCTATAACCATTCAAACTACTTTCTTAGATTTTAACATGGCTTAGTATAATTCCATTATACAATATATGATTCTTTTATTTGTGATCTTTTGAGTCCCCTTTTTGTTGTTTATTTATATTCTCTCTTTCTGTAGACAGATAAAAATAAAATGAAACGAGTAAGATAAAATATTTAGAGTACATCATGCAATCTAGCTAAATCCAGGCCAAAGGTGCAAAGAGTTTAAGTAGCATGATCAAAGATCATAAAGCAACTGTATGTCGCAATTAGTGGATATTAAAAAAATTTGCACACCTTGCCTTTTCTTTTCAGAATCCTGCAAATTCTCCAACCACTTTAAAAGATGGAGATGTGAGCAGCTAACTCGAGTCTCAAGTAACGAGCAATTAGATGGGCTTAGTTACACCACTTGGGTATTTAGTCCAATGGTAATCTCCCTTCTCCAAAAATGTCCTCATCTCTCTATGAAGGTGTAGGTTTGATCCCTGCGATTCTCGCAAAATATACATGTGTGTGAGTTTAGATTAGAATTTCTATCATATATTAAAAAATAAAAAAATAAAAGATGGGCTTAGTTACATCTGTAACCATTCATACTACTTTCTTAGATCTTAACATGGTTGAGTATAATTCCATTATAAGATATACAAATATACAATTCTTACCTTTTGTGATCTTTTGAGTCCCCTTTTTAGTTGTTTTACTTATATTCTCTCTTTCTTTCTTTCTGTAAACAGATAAAAATAAAATGAAATTAATAAGATAAAATCTGTTGAGTAATCAAGGCCAAAGGTGCAAAGAGTTTTAAGTAGCATGATCAAAGATCATATAGCAACTGAACATCAAAATTAGTGGATATTAACAAATTTTGCATACCTTGCCTTTTCCTTTCAATATCCTGCAAATTCTCCAACAACTTTGAAAGATGTAGATGTGAGCAATTTTCTCTACTTTGGCCTTTAAAACTGCTCAGGCATGAAATCAAAAGAATTCATGCGAGGTTTTACAGCCAACAACAAAACAAAGAGAAACAAAAGCCCAAAATATGCAGGCGAAGTTAATGCATATGGAATGTCTTGCTCTCAACTTTCAGGATTTTGCAAATAAATCTTTGTAGAGAAGCACTTTATTTGCCGAAAGCAAAAGCAAAATGATTGCAGCTTGCCGGCCCCACTGCTTCCACTGGGTTGTAGTGTTGTAGTAGACTTGGTGGTTTTGGTCATCTCCAAATTAAAAAGAACTCTTATTACATATACCGTCACAGTGATACAAAAGGTTAAAAAAAAATTAAAACTTCATCCTTATACATGCTTAATTAATCTTTAGTGAAACATTATTCCTTCCTATAATCTCTTTCATTTCCCCTGTCCATTCAAAAAAGAAAAGAAAAGAAAGGATCACAGAAATGTAGAAGTCTAATTATTATTGGTGGATACGCTAGGCTCCCAATAATAGAGTCTGTGACATTATTTCCCACTTATTTTACAAACTTTTCCACCCGGCCCCTATTCAGCCGCCACACCTTTATAGGATTCCTTTGAACTTTTGCCATCACATGCCAAGTGAAATTCCTTGCAACTTCACTTGAAACACGGTATTGAGTGACCATTGACTACAATGTGAAACCTTTAGTACTATTAACAAAATAAAAAACACTTCATTAAAAACACACACACACACACAAAAATATATATTTTTTTAATAAATTTCAACTCAATGGGTTATCAAAATAGAATTCGCCATTCTTTTAAATTTTTAAATCATTTATGATTGATTTTGTATAAAATTTTACGACAATTTCCCATTTAACATACAAAATCAAAAAGTTATTAGAATATGTTTAGGATTTTAGTGTTGACTAATTCCATGACCATGGTTATCATCAAATATCATGAGATGGGTGTATTTTGTTCCTTATAAAATTTAAGTTAAAGTTGCCTTGAAGCTAAGTTGTTCTTCCCTCCATCTAAGAAGAGGTTAGCTTTGAAAATTGTGCAAGAAGAGGTGAGTGACTCCTTTGATGGGAATCTTTAGATGAGAAGGAAGTAAAATTCCTTGCCAAGAAATTTAAGAAATTCGTCAAAATTAGGAAGAGTGAGAGTAAGAAGAAACCCTTTAGAGGAGCATATGACCTACTTAAGGGTGAATCCAATGAGTGCACCCAACATAAGGACACCAAGGGTAGAATAGAGAAAAATACTTAGGCAATTCACTGTCATGAGTACTTAGGGCTATGGACAGGTGATGATAGAATTTCCAAATTACTTAAAGTTCAAAGGTAAGACTATGAATGTCACTTTAAGAGATGATTCTGATGAGAATGAAAGTTTTATGGTCTTTACACTATCAATTGGAAGTGAGAGTGTACATCATGGTTCTTTCAAGGAAGAATTGGATGAGGATGATGATTTATAGAGAGTTTACAACAAACTTCTGGATTAAGATCTCATGCAATAGATAGGAATCAATTGCTATGCAATTGGTTTTAAGGTTTGAGATTAAAAGTTGAAACATTCACTTTTAATCTCAACCCATGAATAAAAAAAATTAAACTAAATTTATCACTTTTTGGCATTTTACATTTTTATCCTTATACTTTTTGAACATTTTGAACTAAATAATTGCATATGCAATTGCCCTAGCAATTACATGTGATCTCAATCCCAAACTTCTTAAGGAGTGCACAAAATACAAGAGACTCTAGATTATCACTTAAGAGTTTAATTTAAAGCTTGAGAAAAAGACATCAATGGTGGAATTGGACGAAGCCAACAAGTTAGGTAAAAGTAGTCCAAACAAAATATGATTTCTATTGGAGTTAGGTAAAAGAAGAATGATAGAAACCACATAATTGTACATCGCACAAGACAAGCCAACAAAACCCAAACAAATTATCTTAGAAAAACATAATGCTAATGGTGTTAGATAAAAATAGAATGATGAAGCACGAGATTCCCCATGGATGAGCAATTGCTTCCCTTAAAGCTTGTTGAAATTTGGAGGAAACTAAGCTACAAAAACATGAATAATTCATAGTTGAATTGCAACAACTAAAGAAGTCTAGAACCACAAAGAAAGACGAGGTAAACCAAGATGAATTTCTTAATGAGTATGATTGAATTTGTCATGTAATTAGAATGATATACAATGTCTTGCATTCAATTCACTTTAGTACAGTAGTTCATTCCTTGAATTTAATGTAAAAATTATTGAAGAATGTAATGAAAGAATCAATAAATGTAATCAAAAGAAATGTTTACTGTTCAAAATAGATAGGCCAATTAGTGTTATGTGCATAACTATTTTTATGTGTTTGATAAAATGTGCACATCAAATGCCTCCTAAAATAATTGAACTTACTGCAAGATGAACAATGATTAGTATTTAAATTATGTAGCACATCCAATCCAATCCTTAAGTCTTAAGTCTGAACTAGCTTCTCTGTGTGATGTATATATAGTCTGACTCCGACACCTAGACCGCGTGTACTATACACAAAGCTGGATAGCACACAAAAAAAAAAAAAAAAACGTAATAAAAAAAAAAATCAAGCTAATGCATATGGAATGTCATGCTCTCAACTTTCAGGATTTTGCAAATATTTGTAGAGAAGGACTTATCTGCCCAAAGAAAAAGCAAAAGTGATTGCAGCTTGCTGGCACCGCTAAAGTGATTGCAACTTGCGGGCACCACTGCTTCTAGTGACTTGTTCACTTGGTGGTATTTGATTTTGGATAAGGATTTTCTTTGTTTGAAATGAAATTAAGAGAGTCAATTTCATAGTCTAGATTAAATATTATAGATTTAATAGTGTGCAAACTAAAATTTTAAATGACGTAGCAGTTTGTACACTATTAGATCCAAGAAATAAAATCTGAACTATAAAATTGACAAATTAAGAGATTTCCAAATAGAGAGTATTCTAATACAAAATTCTTTTAAAAAAATTAACAAAATAAAACTTCATCCCTATATTTTAAAATTTGTATTTTAGTCATTATATACTTTTCAAAAAATTTTCAAAAAAATCTACTTGATGAAAAATATTGATGTGATATACACATCATAGGTTTCACATCACCAAAGTGATATTGGTTTAATGAATTCAGAGCATTTTTTAATATTTTCCATCCATTAAATGATAATAAAGACAGTTTTTAAATATTTAAAATTGATGACAAAATATGGAATTTAATAATAATAAAAATAGTAAATTACACTGACATCCTTTTTTTTTGGAAAACTAGACTCGTTATACCCTATTTTAGGGAAAAGACACTTCCATTCCCAAATTTGCAAAATAATTAACACTCACCCCATTTTTTTTCCCTTTTAAATGAATATTTCCACTTAAACTTAAAATAATTGGAATATAATTTTTCTTTTTAACTTCTGGTTAGTTAGGCATTGGTAAAAAATAAAAAAAATAAAAAAGGTGAAAGTGTTAATTATTTTACAAATTTGGGAGCAAAGTGTCATTTCCCCAAAATATGATGTAGCAAATCTAGTTTCTGTAAAAGAACAGGATGTTAGTGTAATTCACAAAGTAAGTGAGAAAAGTTTCTTATAAGTAAAAACATGATTAAGATTAACATCAAATTTGGCTATAGAGTGAACCACAATATTTACTTCTCTCCTAATCTAACAAAAACTGCAAGAAAAAAAAAGAAAAAAGAATTAAGTAATTTAGAATTCCAACAGAGAGTTAATCTTCCACAATTGGCTATTCACATATTCATTTAGAGCATCAAATCATATTTTTACATCCCCATCAACTGCAATAGACCGGTAACCTTAAGATTTTGCAATATCCATGGCCTATACATGCTTAATTAATCTTTAGTGAAACAATATTCATTCTCTAATTTCTTTCATATGTCCATTAAAAAAAAAAAAAAAATTGATCACAGAAATTGTAGAAGTCTAATTTACCAGGTTTTTAATACGATAGACTCCCAATAATAATGTGGAAGAATCTTCGAGGAAACTGTTACGTTTCTGTGACATTATTATTTCCCACTTTCATTCGAGACTTTTCCACACGTCAGTATATAAACTAAGGTTGTCATTTTTGTATCGTGACCAGTATTTATCTTACCGGTACGTAGACGAACCAAATCACCTGCTGAAATGTACTGCTTTAAATACCAAGGTGTACTGGAGTGTACCGGCCATTTCTGGATATATACCGGACCGGAATTTAAATCACCTTCTATTTTTCAGTTTTTGTTGCAAAGATACTTTCTTCTTCTTGCCTCGCACAGTCACTCTCTTCTTCTTTTTGACTCCTCTCTCTCTCTCTCTCTCTCTCTCACAGAGTACTTTCTACATTATAAACAGATTCTAAAAACAACCTTTTCAATCAGCCCAACTAACCCCATTAACCTTGCACTTGCATTAAAATACAAAAACAAGACTTTTCACTCCACTTTTTTTTTCTTTTCTTTTTTTTTTTTTTTAAACCAATGGTTTTAATGGTTTTTTCTTCGTGCTAGTTTTGATTCTGTTTCTTAAAAAGTTTAGATCCGCTGCTTCTTAGTTTTTATCCGTTTGGATTTTGGGATTTTCGTCCAAAAAACATTAACCCACCATTAAGTACCACCAACACCTAACACATATGTGTGAAGTCTAATTTTATGATCCAATTAAATCATACCACATGTAATTTTTATATTTGCATATTTTTAAAATATATTTTTTTTTTAATTTTTTTAATTCAATTTACACGTGGACATGATTTAATTGGATCACTTGACACATGTGTCAGATTTAAATGGTACTTAACGGTTAGGGACTAACGTTTTTTGGAGAGGGCCAAAATACAAACGGATCCAAACTAAGAAAGAGCAAATCAAAACTTTCAAACATTAAGAACAAAATCAAAACTGACCAAACTTAGAGGGTTTACAGTTTTTTTTTTTTTTAAACATGCCCTAGATTGATGTGTCCATTTTTTTTAAACGATATTATTTTTGAAATATCTCATTTATATGACTAAACCGAAATGGTCTACTGTAAAATATTGGCAACCTAATATTATAAACTCTGAGGGCCCATCCAGCCATACCTTTATAGGATTCTTTTGAACTTTTCCCATCCGTGTTGAACACTTGAACTCACATGCCAAGCGAAATTCCTTGCAACTTCATATGAAACACGGTATTGGACTAATGTGAAACCTATGGGTGAAAATATTTATAAAAAAATTTGATCATTCAATAATCAAAAAATATATTAAAATATAAAACTAAACTAATACATACAAAATAAAACTCTCATTTATTTATTACTATTAACAAAATAAAAAAAACAAAATAATTGTTTTTTTTAATAAATTTCAACACAATCGTCACTGAATTATCAAAATGAAATTCGACATTCTTTTAAATCTTTAAAATCATTTATGATTGATTTTGTATACAATTTTACGACAATTTCCCTTTTAACTTCCAAAATAAAAAAGTTTATTAGAATATGTTAGGATTTTAGTGTTAGCCAATTCCATGACCATGGCAAATATCATGATTTTGGTGTATTTCGTTTCTTGTAAAATTCAAGTTCAAGCTGCCTTGAAGCTAAGTTGTCATTCCCTCCATCTAAGAAAATGTCACTAGCTTTGAAAATTGTGCAATAAGAGGTGACTGACTCCTTTGATGAAGAATCTTTATATGAGAAGGAAGCAAGATTCCTTGCCAAGAAATTTAAGAAATTCATGAAATTTAGGAAGAGTGAGACTAGGAAGAAACCTTTTAGGGGAGCATATGACCTATTCAAGGGTGAATCTAGTCAGTGCACCCAGAATAAGGAGGACACCAAGGATAGAATAGAGAAGAAAACTCACGCAATTCAGTGTCATGAGTGCTTAGGCTATGGACATATGAGAATAAGACTATGAATGTCACTTTAAGCGATGAATTTGATGAGAATAGAAGTTTTATGGCCTTTACAGTATCAATTGGAAGTGAGAGTATACATGGTGGTTCTTTTGAGGAAGAATTGGATGAGGATGATGATTTATAGAGAGCTTACAACAAACTTCTTTAGGAGTGCACAAGATATGAGAGACTCTCTAGGTTATCACTTAAGAACTTAATTTAATGATTAATTGTGAAAAGGCATTGATGGCGGAATTGGACAAAGCCAACAAGTTGTCTGAGACAAATAAGACTAAGAATGCCTCGCTTGTGGATAAAGTGGAAAGGTAAAAGAAGCCCAACAAAATATTATTGCTATTGGCAGGGATAGAGTCAAGAATTCAATCTAGGGTAGACACCTTTTGATCTCAAATTTTAATAAACATAATACTACGAGAACCAATATACATTGTTTATATAAACAAAAAGTAACAAACAATAGACTCATTATAGCCTTTTAAAATTGATTTCGACGTGTACGTGTTTATATTTTGAAACTGTTGCATGATAACTTCATTATCAATTTTACGAGAAATTTCTTTCTCTATATATACAATCAAGCAGTCATTCATTCATAGATTACTCATTCGACTACGCAATAGATTCTTCACAATCTTCATAGCGGAAAATGCTCTTTCCATAGTGGCAATCGCAACTGGTAAGGTTAATGCCAAACTCACCAATAATTAAACTAATGGATATATTACATTTTGTTTAGTCTCAACCTCTGAGCAAGATCACAAATTCTTTCTAGTTTTGAAAACTCAATACTAGAGCGTACATAAAAAATATAATTATCAAGCTTATCAGAAAGTATCATGAGCTATGATAAAGAAAAATCTTTTGGATAAAATTGGGCAAGGCGAATCAATTTTTTCTTGTCGAAAGTAGCAAAAGAATCAGATGGACTCAAGCATGACACACAAAGAAGCAATTCAGTGTTCGACTTTGTAAAACGATTATTTAGCTTTTGGAGTTGCTTATCTATAATAGCATAAAATAGCTCGACACGATAGTGATGTAAGTTTGTCATTTCCTGAGCCTTTTTTTTTTTTGGATATTATATATTTATACCTAATCAATTTTTTTTTTTCTTTCTTTTAAATTGAGGGTGGACACGTGCCCAAACCTAGTTTGGCTCCACCATTGGCTATTGGAGTTAGGTAAAAGAAGAATGATAGAGTCCAGACAATTGTGCATTGCACAAGACAAGCCAACGAAGGTGAAGCCTAAACAAATTATCTTAGAAAAACATATTGTCAATGGTGTTAGATAAAAAAATTAAAAATAAGATAAAAATAAAAATGATGAAGCACGGGGTTGCCATGGATGAGTAATTGCACCCTTAATGCTTGTTGAAATTAGGAGGAAACTAAGCAGCAAGAACATGAAGTCTAGAACCATAAGAAAGAGGAGGTGAACCAAGATGAATTTGTTGTTTAGTATGATTGAACTTGTCATGTAATAAGACTGACTACACGATCTTGCATACAATTTACTTTATTACAAATGTGCATTTTGTAGGTGGGATTTTTTCAGATAATATTGGAAAAGCTAGTTAACACTAATCAATATTGTATTTACCGAACATGATCCGAACACGAACGATTTTGTTCCGAACAAGATGGATTCTTCAAGCCTGCGAGATAGAAAAACAAACGTTCAGAAAACCTTGGTTAACCCAGTGGGGGTTAACCTATGATTCTCCGATGATTTTGTCGGTAATCCCATAATTTCCAAAGAAAAATGTGTTTATCTCCCCCTTCCTTTTTCTAACTGTATTTCTCAGATATATTTGTAATTCTGGAACCACTCCTTCTTCTTTATTTTTTCCTATTTATATGCCATTTTTTATAAAGATCTTATTCCTTTTTTCCTTTATCCTCTTCCTCCTTCTTTTTTTCAGGACATTAATGTATCTCTGTTTTACAGCCCATTTGGTTCAGAGTCATCCTGACATTAACCTGATATTTTTCTTAACATTTAATGCAATGGATTGGTTTTAAATTCACTTTACATTTAATATTTTATAGTTACCTGATATTTAATCCGTTCTTAATATAATATTAAGTAGGAAATCTTTAAGCCTTGTCATCAGTTCAAACCTTTAACATGTGCTTTGAACCTAACCGAACAGATTCGACGTGCAAGATCTGTTCGGTTAATGACCGAACACGTAATGCTTAAATTAATAATTATATTGTCCGAATAAATTTTTCCCTTCCACATTTTAATTTATTATCTGCAATTTTTGGAGAATGCGATTAGAAGGGACTCAATAAATTGTCGTAATTTTATTAGTTCTCGTCTCATTTCAAAGCAATATCTTTTTCACAATCCAAAAGAAAAAGACCATGTATGTGTTTTGAGACTGTTTTTTTTTCAAAATAGATTAGGCCAATCATTGTTATGTGCATAACTATTGTTATGTGTTTGATAAAATGTGCACATCAAAGGCCTCCTAAAATAATTGAACTCACTGCAAGATGACAATGATCAGTATTTAAATTATGTAGCAAAATCCAATCCTTAAGTCTTAAGTCTGAACTCGCTTCTCTCTGTGATATATATATATAGTCCGTCTCCGACACATAGACCGCGTGCACAGTGATACACAAAGCTGGATAACACACACACACACACACAAAAAACAAAAAACGTAATAAAAAAAATCAAGAAGGGTGATATGGTCATTTGGTCCCACACATTCACGGACATTCTTTAGCAGGTACTGGAAAGAGAAACACAAAAATCCAGACACTCATTAAGCAAAGCAACAAAAAGATTGATTTCATTTACTGAGGGACCAAAATCATGGTACCAAAGCTCATCCTAACGGTCATCTTATTAATTCTCAGTAAACTGTCACAACCGCCGGACTACCTTCGACCTCAGCCTCGTGAAACTTTGCATTTCCAGTGGAGCCCCAAACCCGCCTCTTATCCTCAGCAGGTAACATTATCATCTCTCTCTCTCTCTCTCTCTCTCTCTCTCTCTCTCTATCCAGTTTTACCATTTTTTTGATTTCATGTGATCTGGGTCGGATCTTATACACACACATGTATGTATTTATATGTATGTGTTTGATTAGAAAGTGTAAATATAAATTTTAATACTTTTTGGGAATGGACTAAACTAATACTAGTGGGAAGATTCTTGATTCAATTTCTTTTTTGGACCTTTTAAGATTGAAAGTTTTAATTAAATATATGATTGTATGAAGCTTAATGAAAGCTTTTCTTATAGTATTGAATTCTTTAAATACTGAAACTTTTATTGAAAAAAGTTGAATTTGAATTGGCATTTTTATTGTCTCTGTAATATATTATTCTCTGTTTTATGGGATAGTTTTTGCTTCCTTGAAAATTCCAACTTCATGAATATATATGAATTTGAGGAATCTAGCCTTTTTTGCTTTTGGCGCTTCACTTCTCTATGTTTCATAGCTTAGTGGAAAAGAGTATTTACTTAAAAGATATTGATCACTGATACAAATGAGGAGTAAGTTAGGAGGATTTTTTTGGTATAGAACAGAATTGGCATGAAGAATTTGTATGACAGTAAATGGGGTGGGATGAGTGCTTACTGCTTGCTTTGTTCGAATGTGAAAACCATCCAGTAAAATGCAATTTCCATGATAATTTTATGGTATAGGTTCTTGGATTTGTAAGAAGCACAAAGCCTTATTGGACTAACTTATTGATTGGTATTTGTATGGTAGCCTTGTGAATTGGATTGAAAATTATGAGTTCCCGAATGTTGTGAATGCCGATAAGTGATTACTGTCATGTTGTTATGAATTTATTTTGATTTGATCCGATTTGGTTATCTTTTGCATTGGCAAATAGGTTTTGTGAATTCTTTTTACATGAATACTTTTGCTTTGGATAATTGGTTTTTGTAACATTTGGTTTTTATTATATATTTGCACTTTTGTAGCTCTTGTTAATTATTGAGCTATTGAGGTTTAGTTATGGTTGAAATTTAGTTTAAAGTACTTTTCTGTGCAAATGCCTATTGTAGGTGCACATCTCTTTGGCTGGAGACGAGTACATGCGAGTGACATGGGTCACTGATGATCAGTCTTCTCCTTCAATTGTTGAGTATGGGACATCACCTGGGAGATACAGTTCTGTAGCTCAAGGAGAAAGTACCTCTTATAGTTATCTATTCTACAGCTCAGGGAAGATACACCACTCTGTCATTGGGCCCCTGGAACATAGCACAGTTTACTTTTACCGATGTGGAGGACAAGGTCCTGAGTTCCAGCTCAAGACCCCTCCAGCTCAATTTCCAGTTACTTTTGCTGTGGCGGCCGATCTGGGTCAAACTGGCTGGACCAAATCAACACTAGACCACATTGACCAGTGCAAGTATGATGTGCATCTGCTTCCTGGAGACCTCTCATATGCTGATTACATGCAGCACCGGTGGGACACATTTGGTGAGCTGGTGCAGCCCCTTGCAAGTTCGAGGCCGTGGATGGTTACAGAAGGGAACCATGAACAGGAAACAATACCATTGTTAAAGGATGGGTTTGAATCCTTTAATGCTAGATGGAAGATGCCTTTTGAGGAGAGTGGATCAAGTTCAAATCTTTATTATTCTTTTGAAGTCGCAGGTATTCATGTTATCATGCTTGGTTCATACACAGATTATGATGAGCAGTCTGATCAATACAGGTGGCTGAAGGTTGGTTATTCGTATCCCCTCTTTTCAAAATGAATGATCTTTTGCTAATATGTAATTACATTAAGTTCTTACAGTTCACCAATATTTGATAGATGGATAAGAGCAAATAAATTTCAACTGAGATCAATTTTTGGCTTAAATGATCAAATGTGATCAACCAAAAAAAAATTAACAAATAAAGGAAGGGGAACTTTGTTGAGAGGTTTATGATGCATTTCTATAGCCACTTTTGTCTCTCATTAAAATTAATTTGCTTAGACACTCCAATTTGTTGCAGAAGATGGTCATTAATTGGCAAGCACTGATTGCAGAGAGCACACAGTGACTGTTCAGACCCATTGTGATGCTAGGCATTTTGCATAAATCCATTAATAAGAGATTGAATTTTTTATTTTTTTGCAATTAGTCAGCAGCCTTTGGAGTTTTAACGAAGGCTTTGTAAGGGAAATGTATGAAGATCTTCAAATTCATAAATGCAATGCAAGTTGTCCAATATGCAATTAAATTATTGAGAATGAGAAAATTTTGGCATTAACCCATCACTTAGTCATGTCACAAATTTTGGTTTCTAAGCCATCATTTACATCGATTCAAAGTTGTAGTGCTTAAATTCTTTGGTTGATTATAGACTTCTCACATCAGATTCGAGGTGAGCCTCAAGATATGAGGAGTGCAAATTTGAAACTTAGCATGAGGCAAAAGCATAGAAATTAATTTTTTCCCTTCTTATCTTAATCTTTTATCTGCCAAGTCAATGGTTCATATGAAATGAAGTGCAGCTCAGTTATAATAGGAATTTCTTGTCACTCTTGTTACATAGGTTGATCTTTCAAAGGTGGACCGGAAAAAGACACCTTGGCTGCTTGTGCTATTCCATGTTCCTTGGTATAACAGTAACAAGGCTCATCAAGGTGAAGGTGATGGCATGATGGTGGCCATGGAGTCCTTGCTTTATGCTGCTAGTGTGGATATAGTACTTGCTGGCCATGTGCATGCTTATGAACGCTCGGTATGCCTGGACTGTTTTAGCATTTCTTTATTCTGACACAATTTGTAGCGCTCTTACTTTAGCATTTCTTTATTCCTACACAATTTGTAGCGCTCTTACTTTAACTTGTGATCTGTTTGACAGAAACGTGTCAATAATGGAAGATCTGATCCTTGTGGTGCTGTCCACATTACCATTGGTGATGGAGGAAATAGAGAAGGTTTAGCTCACGGGTATGTCCTTATCTTAAGAAACCTTCAGTAAGTAAATTTATACGCATGCAACACCCCCCCACCCCACCAAAAAAAAAAAAAAAAAGAAAAAAAAAAAGAAGAAGAAGAAGAAGAAAACACAGACACACTCGTGTGCACACCTATTTAAAAGGTTTGACTTCCTATGTTTATATGGAATAATTCTGTAAATCTCGTTTACATATTTTGGATGAAGTCAGGGATATGCAGCAATTTTGATTCTCTTCTCTCAGAAACTATAACTGGCTACTAATGAGTCCCATCTTAAAATAGTACACAAAAATCTAATTCACTCTTTATTCTGTTGCACAAAGTTTTGTTCAGTGAAGGAACAATTGTGACTACTTAATGTTTCGTAACAAACTAGTGGGTGCCAAAATCAGTTGCCAGGTTACCATGTTCGACCTAAATACATAAAACAGAAACTGACTCAGTCATGACCATCTACAATATTGTATATACTGAAAAGAATTGGAAATACACACTCATATACATAATACACGGAATGGTGAAACATTCATGGTAGTTATCACAAGCCTACTTTATTATTCCTTGGTAAGAGGCCTGAAATTCATTAACTTTTTTGTAAATTGACAGTTACAAAGAACCACAGCCCGAGTGGTCAATCTTTCGCGAAGCAAGTTTTGGTCATGGTGAACTCAAGATTGTAAATTCAACTCATGCCTTTTGGAGCTGGCATAGGAATGATGATGATGAGCCTGTGAGGTCTGATCAGGTCTGGATAACATCGCTGGTCAAGTTCAGGATGTGTTGCTGAGAAGAGACATGAACTGAGGAATGTACTTATGGCACCTTAGAATTTGTTATGTCTATACTGCTGGCTTCACCTGAGAGGGGGGATGAAGTTTCTCTCGCAAAGGAGTAACTGTAAATATTGGATAAAACAGTGTTATTCCTTTGTTAAGTCCAGTAGTTGCTGGTTAAATCAGTGGAATACGATAGTCTTGCCTTATTATGCGTGTTTCAAGGGCTGGGACTACATTAGACAATTCCAAGCAGCCACTAGTCTTGTTTGAATTTTACTGGTAACTCTTGTTGTTTGTATACTGACAGCAATTTATAGCCTATAAATTCCAAGGTTATTGTTATAGTACGAATGATGATTGTCCTTCTCTGATAAAGTTACTATGCAAAAGTTTAACAATATTAGTTTCATATAAAAAAAAATAAAAAAAATAGTTTACAATTTTAGGCTAATTTCTTTTGAACTTTTGAACATGCTTAGTATGGAGTTGATAAATTAATTTGATTAATCGAAATTGATCTAGGCTTTGATGATATGGCATCCTGGAAGAGTTCAGTCCTTGTATGTGGGATTGCTGACTTTAATATGTAACTGTGTGAACCATTCTTACTTTTGCAGTGCTGAACTTATTATGTATCTACTTATGGCAAATGCAGTTCTGTATCAAGCTTATATAGTTTCCGCCTTTTCTCTCCCGCCCCCTTCCCCTTTATCCAGGCCAAACAATAGGAATTTAATACCATGGCCAACAAATTCCCCCTTTATCCAGGCCAAACAACAGAAATTTAATACCAAGGCCAACAAACTCTCTCTCTCTCTCTCTCTCTCTCTCTCTCTCAAATAAAACTGTTAAAGAATGAAAAGTGCCTCAATCCAAGTGGAAAATGCCTTACATTTCTCTTTTAAACTGTTTGTCCTACTTATATAGTATCAGTCCTGCGGCTCCTGCCCTATGAATCTTTTTTTCTTTATCAATCAACAACAAAAGTACTTTGTTGGAACTTAATAAAATGAATAAATAAAGGTTTTTCAATCCACAAGTGCAACTGAAGGAATTCTCTCTTCTCAACTGAAACAATAAAGGGCTCATTAAAGTTTTTGTTTTTATTTTTTGATGAGTTAGAGCTCATTTAAAGTTAAAAACAGCTTCTGATTCTCTTTTTTTAGCAAAATTAGAAAAGCAACACAGGCAACTGGTGCTTCATTGCATTATATAACAATTCCTTAGATTAAAAAGCAAAAAATAAGAATATAACAATTTCTGGATCAGTATACCACTATCTTATCTTCCAGGCATTGCCTATCCTGTATTGAGCTTCAGCTCTAGAATACAACATTGTTATAGCATTGCAACCTTCCAAGTTGCTCAAGTGACCAGCAACAGATGCCTTGTTGGTAACAATTTCCTGGACAATAGAATTGATATTCATTTGGCCTTCACAATTCACAACTGACTTTCCTATCATGACATTAATAATGTGCAGAACTGGTATCCACTTCCAATTGCAAAAGACAATTAAGGTTTAAGAACTGACTTCCTCCCAAAATACAAATAAAATGTGATTGGTTCATAGTTCACATATAAAGAATATCGATGACATCAAGTTTGAGTACATTTGGCAAAGGTTTCCAAAATAAACAATTGAAAAGTAAGCAAAACTTAAGAAATTCCTATCAATTAATTTTGGGTGGGTCAGGTTTACACCTTAGGCATCTCAGAGGTAGTTGCAGTAATACAAATGACAATAGCCTTTCAGATCTATTGGCTTTTAATTTGTGCAGATTGGTAATGACATGTGTTTAAACGGTGGCAGAGAGACAACTTCCATTGTGCTAAAATATCTAGCCAGGATGACGGGAATCCTAAAACATATTGAAGAGGACTTGATATGGGATCAATCCAACAATCTCATTCAAGCATCAGACTCCGTGGACCGATTCTTCTTTTCTCTGTTTGTTTGGAGTGGACGAAACAATTGTCTGCAGGACCCGACTTAAAAATTAGTCTAGCAAAGTCTAGAGCCTCAATCAAGCATTTGTGCACTTGTATCCTTTGATAGGTTAGACTCCTGTTCCTCATCTCTCTTCCCCCTCCAAAGTATTATCTGCT